>JAYMFT010055150.1:0-15109 GCA_038088735.1 Panulirus argus | reverse complement strand
TATATATATATATATATATATATATATATATATATATATATATATATATATATATATATATATATATATAAATGTATTTTTCATTTCTTTCCTCATTTCTATCATACTTGTTCGATGTTTCTCGAGTAAGCAAGGTAGCGCTAGGGACAGACTATTTTTAATCATACTTAATCATATTTCTAATCAATACAAAAGCAATAAATGAATTAGACACCCTTAGAACACTTGCTGATATCAGATTTGTACGAGAGAAAAACCCCTGAAGCACCCTTTACAAACAATTCATCTGCTCCATCCAATGCCTCACCTATCAAAACGAAATATAACAAAGCTGCAAAACATAGGAAACAGATCACTAAGAACATTCATTGGCTGCCTAAGCAACCACAAACATCCAGTACCTATATAGTGAAATAATAATACTTCCAACATACTCTTACCTCAGTGTGCTCAGTACTAAGATCTCTGCAACAGCATTAGACCCTTCTCGGCCATAAACCTGTCCGTAACCGATCACCATCCCATGTACAAATAAAAAACCCGACCCTTGCCTCACACTTCAATTTACACTCACACATTTTCTCTTTCCCCCAGCAAATAAAACCTAACCGAAACCTGAAACTTAATATCACTTCGTCAACCCCAATCAACGATTGAACATAATCACGGGACAGACACAATAATCCAGCGGGCTTGCGGTGATGGGCAAAGATACTCCATCAAGCTTGGGTAATCATATTGCCTTTTCTGAATTTACGAAACTGTTAATTTAGCTTCACTCTTGGCGATTAATTGGCATCCTCTTTCCGTCATGGGTCACCGACCGTGGCAGCTACTGACGTCATATACATCCAACTGCGAACGGTTGGGGAAGGCACAGTTCTGCTGGAGTCTTGAAGTTGTATATAAAACAAAACTGCTTCACTATGCAGCCTAACAGCCGCTGAGATCTTCGCCCCGTAGATACAAAGAGTAATCACCTAACTCCATCTATTAACATTCCACACAAGAATGCTAATATGACGCTCCCTCATCCTGTCAGTTTCAACTGCAGTGACACTTAATGACTTCAGCATGAAAGAGGGTCCGACCTTACTTAAAGATCCTTGTTTGTTGGGAAAAAACTTTCTTCTCTCACCAAAGAGCCAACGAAGTCACCCTTCAAGAGGTCAAAGGCCAGGCCAGAGCAACCAACGCTATTCCCACTGTGCTCAAGGGCCGTACCCCAATTCTTAAGGGTCGTAACCTCTTGCTCAAGGGTCGTTCCCCTGTGCTGAAGAGCTTACTACCGGGTAACATCATCTTTAATGACTCTCTCATTGTATCAAGTACAGACAATTACTTTATTAACAAATGTTGTTTCCCTGCTGCTGACTTCAGCGCTGCCTTGAAGGAGGTCCTGCGTACATACGTATATAAAACCCAAGGGCCACTTTTAAGGGACTCCTGCAGCTTCAAGGCAGCGCTACAGTCAGTAGCAGGGAATATGTTGGACTTCTTTGGACTGAGAAGGTTTTCGAGTAGATTGTACCCCTTTTCGTCCACTGCCTATGATACAGTCTCGCTAAGGGTGACTTTTCAGACGCAGTTTGCAAAGCAATGTATCACATCCAGTGTAAATGTCTCTTAAGTTTTCGACACTTGGGAGGAACACTGCTTGTTCAAAGTTACTGTAATACTTCTACTAGTTCAAAGCAATTGCCGAGATACTGCTAGTTAATAGTGAATACAACAATATCAATAGTTCAGAGTAAGTGCAGAAGTATTACCAGTTCCAATTAACTGTCGTTATACGCTTAGTTCAGAATAATTGCCATAATGCTATTAGTTCAGATAACCAGTGTAATACTACTAGTTAAAAGTAACTGCAGAAAATATTACTAGTCCAAAGTTAAGTGTCATCAATAGAAATTTGTGAACTAATAATCCCAAACAGAAGACTAAAACACTTCACTAACGGCTAAAGAACGGAAATATATATAAATATAACAACTAACTGAATAGCCGTAATCAGCGACACAGTCTTTTGCACTGCAAGTAAATGGAGAATAAATGGTAAATAAAACCTTCTCATGAACTTTGCAGAATCATAGCCAGGTGGAGTGTCCTCCAGCTGCCTTGGTCGCTGTACATGTTCACCAGGTAAATATTCATGAATTTTGCCGAAGAATTAAAACAAAAGCAATTGGCTCTTCCTATCAACTCAAGGAATGAGATTTTTACCGGATTGAATGATTAAAAGCCCAGAAGATGAGGCAAGCCATTAGAATATTCTAAACGAAGAATAAGAAGGAAATAAATCGCCAAAAGGGATAACATTGGGCCTGGCAGTCCAGGCGAAAACCTATAAATCAGTAGGGAGGGTAATTGACTGATCGTGCTGTGCAGGCAAGCACCAGAAGCTCTGCTAGATGGAAGCGGCGGCAGACGTACTTGTTGGCCCCACAGCTTTAAGGCATATAGTCTCTCGCTCGTACAAGCAAGGTCACTATTCCTCCTCCTCAAAAAAAAAGAGGGGCATCTAACTTTAGTATCCCAAAATGGTTTCTAGGAATAGGGTCCCCAGTGGGATTTCTAAGTATCCCAAAGCTTTGGTGATTAAGCTTGATAGTGCCTATACCCGCGTACCGCAAATGGTCACTTGATTTCAGTGTCCCCAGATTACGTGCGTCTCATGTCCTCAGAATAGTCTTTAAACTCAGGAACGTCTTTCCAGGTACTGTTAGCGAAGTGGGGTCGTCTAAACTGGGACTGGTTTACGCAGGTACGACCCTTGATCACGACGGTACGACCCTCTGGCAATTGCCCAGACACCCAGAAATATCACAGGTCAATCGCGTAAAGGCAAGACAAAGGCTAAGGCGCTCTATTCTCTCATGCAATATTTTCTTCAGTGATGATGAATGCGACTGCATGATAAAGATGTGTTTCGTTCCTCAAGACTGCTTTAGTACGTCTGATGATAAGATGTACGAGTATATTTTGCTTCCTAGAGAACCCATCTTAATATATATATATATATATATATATATATATATATATATATATATATATATATATACATATGAACGATTTCGTCCACGCCAAATCAGCTGTTCCTCCCCCCTCCTTTCTTTCTTTGGACGGGCTATACTTGACACAGCAGGGAGCCAAGATAGCTCCAGCCACTGCTAATGAATTCTCTCTTCTCCTTCGAGCCCAGGAGCGCTCTATGACGTAGGAGTGACATCATTTTATCCGCCGCCGACGCCGCCGCCGCCGCCACGGCCTTCTCCTCCTTCCCCCTCCCTCCACCCCCTCCAACTTCTCCGCTCTCCTCGTCCTCTGCGGACCTCTCCAACTCTCTTTAGTTCGGATCTAATTCGGTTCCCGAGCCTATATAGCTCCCTTCCCTTGTCTTGGGAGTTTTTTTTTTTTTCTCTCTCTCTCGTTTTCTCATATTTCAACACTTCGGTTGCTTAATTTCCTCGTCTTCTCTCCTCCTCCCCCTCCTCCTTCTCTTCCTTCTTCTTCTTCTTCACTCTTTCTCCCTGAGCGCTGTGCGCTAACCTTGCCTCATTAGTAAAATCATGTCGCAAGATACTCGTAAGTCGCCTCTCTCCCCCCCTCTCCCTCTCTCTCTCTCTCTCTCTCTCTCTCTCTCTCTCTCACCTATGCGGATCAGTTGGCGACAATTTCTTTCCCTACTCAATGGTTGAGGTCCACTGTGGCAAAACTTTGTCTCGTGAAAATGTTGCGCTCGAGATAGTAATGGTAAAATTCTCAGCCCCTGTTGGTAACTCAGACTTAAGTATAATAGGGTATAAGACCACATGGACCTCTGTTGGTAACTCTAAGGTTACGTCTAATTGGGTATAAGGTCTTTCTGGCCCTCCTTTGGTAACTTAGAATTAAGTCGAACGGGGGTATAAGGCTTTTCTTTATACCTCAGTTGGGAAATTCAGAAACGCGTTAATGGGCCAAAAGACCTTTCCTTGGCCCCCGGCTGCGTATGACGTCAAACGGATAACCAATACTGTGTCATCGCTACCTCCGTACTGAGTTCAGCTCAGTTTTGTTGGAAGGCAAGAAATCATTCTTGTCTAACATATTCTTTTTTGAGGGGACTGTACGTACGTAAACACACACACACACACTTGTGTGGTAAGTCAGTGTTCCGTATTTGATGCGAAAGAAACATGAATATGCTTTGCTATGGCGAGAATCTAAGCGATTACCTTCGTCCCCTTCCAGTCTGTGTTGCTCTTAAGTGTTACTAAGTTTGTCTAAACAACCGAACCATTGAACAGACCGAGAGGGGAAAATAGCGATCAAATTACACCGAATGAGTGCATGTGTAGAATAGACCAAAGTAATTATAAAAAAGATGAATGTACGAAGGACAATTAGACTCCACATTATGTCTTGTAATGTGAATATTTTACCCTCCCGAGTCCAGTGAAGACGCTGTGGTTTGTAGAAAGGGAGAAGGCTGGTATACGTATAGTCCCATGCTGCTGGGGAGATTACCTATGCTTCAAGTTCCTCCTCTTCCTCTTCATGTGGCTGGAGAGACGTCGTACGAGATGATTACCTCACCAAATCAACTTAACTTGGGCTATCCTCGTGTCGTAAACTCAGCCCGAAACCTGACGATGGGAGCGTCGCTCGTTGTCCAGGATAAAATCGTCGGATTTAGAACGGCCAGACGATGGCAGAGGAGCCGAGGGAAAGAAACCATAAAGACAGAAAGGAACTTGGCTGTTCACGGTGCAGACTAAGCAGACTCTCTCCTTGTGTGTGTCTCTCTCTCTCGTCTTTATCATCACAACCTGGCCTCAGTCTTTGCAGAAGTGATAAACCTTCCTTAACTTCTGCTGCCTTCTTTTCTTGGAGAAGTTCAGCAAACACTGTACTCAGAGGGAAGGCAAGTCAGGTCCTCAAGGTGACCTACGTAAGTAACCTAGAAAGGATGGAAGGAAGGAGAACAGGTTCTTCCAGAGGTTCCTCTGAGGGCATCACTCACTCTGGCCCCGGTCATTGCTGCGATCATGCGAGGCATAACGCATGCAACTCTACCGCAAATCTGTTGTGTCTTGTTCTTTACACCCTGAGTATATCGCTGTGTGTCGACCCCATGGTTGGCTCGAAGCTCGACGAAACTCTTGAGGAGGAGCTTTTCTTAAATCCGGTCGATCAAGGTGATTACTGGGTTCTCTAGAGCTATCATCTACCAGTGTCATTAAGGCCGTCACTGTAAAGTTATGACGACCCATCGGAAAATCTTTAATAAAACACCTTCGTCAGGTGATTAAGATTAAATCTTAAGACCATACACGCTCTCACTCTATCCACGGAATCCACGGTCCTTGGTCAAACAGGGAACGCATCAGTCTTATATCATGCCGAGGAGCTCGTCGTCTCTCCTCAAGCCTGCTTACCCCTTGGGGCTTTGATCATCAATCTATCCCGTCAGGTCCTACTTAAAGACTAGTTTCCGTAAAGATAATTCCCTTTGTAAGAGCATACTTTCAAGATAACATCCATTAACGTTCACATCTTTGTCGGCTGGATCATCACATGTCCAGTCTTAGCTCACATTGATAGGACGTTGGTTAATCTCTCGTTTCCAACCAGCCTGGAAACACATACCCTGGAAGTTTCCCACAATAGATGGGGTTAACATCTTTCGTGGTGGTAACGGGAAATAACAAGTACTCAAGGAAACCTTCTGTGGGAAAGGGATTGTTAATGAAGCGAACCAATAGCACTAACTCTTCGAGGAGACATCATTGTGTATTGTAGGTGAATAGTGCTTGCAGCCACTTGTACTCGTCACCGCTAATAACCACTTGTATTAAACGAGCAATTTCCTGGCCTGTCGAGGACACTACACTCTCTCTAGTGGGAGTACGCTGAAGGCCTTGGAACCAAACACGAATCTGTCTTACACAGCCTGACGAGGGACTACACCGAAGTCATCGAGGACAGAGCCTTACCCTGAATACCTTGGATCTAAAACCGAAGTTTTTTTTTTCTTTTTCTTCTGAGCCTTCATGTAGGACCTCGGCAAAGGTCATCTTCTACATAACCAACAACAGCACGTCTCTCGACTGTACCCCGAAGAGTGCACCGAGAGACGCCCCATTGTGCAGCAGGTGTCGCTAGATATTCACCCTCAGAGAAAGGAGGAGGTTTCTCATTGTCCCGCTGAACATTCATACACGACTCGTAAACGTCTGGCGGGTATTCTCTCTCCTCATAACCCGGAGACGACAGGCGACACACGATCTTCATACCCTGAAGAAAAATGCTCTCCTGCCAGCGAGTTAAAATCAACTAAGGAGAAGAGACATTTTAGAGCAGGAATGACCAAAGAGGTTTCAAGTTTTAGACTATCTATCTTTCCCATTTGATAATCAAGATCTACATATCTTTCCCTGGAAGATAAAATTGATATCTTCTCCTCGCCAGATTAATCACTCTCGAGTGGAAGAGAACCTCACACTTTCATCTCATACTACAAAGACATTATTCCTTGCTGGAAAAACTTGTTCTTCGACCTGCAGTTTACCATCTCGTCACACATTGTGATTAAGGTTTTTTGGAGAGCGTCGTTTCATCAGCGTTCAATCTCCGACCTTCAGGAATAACTTTAAGACAGTCTACACTATACAAATGGGGTCCCAGTCTGCAGCAGAGTAGTCGTCCTCCCCCACCCCAAACTCTCATTGACAATCATGCATTTACAAAGCTGGAAATGGGAACGAAGCCTGAAAAGGTGATGAAGCTGGAAATACCCGAGTTGAAAGCCTCCCTAAATCAATCTCTCATCCCCCTAGGGTTATCATTTCACCCCAGATAATTCATTCCACACGTAATTTCTAAATATACTTATCATTTTTTGTATTTTGCTCCCTCCCCTTCTCTCTCTCTCTCTCTCCCTTTCTCTCTCCTCTCCTCCCCTCTCTCGTTCCTTTTATCTCTTCCCCAAATCCTTTTTTTATTTTGTTTTTATATTTCTCGCTTCCTTTCTCTCTCTCTCCCTCCCTCCCTCCCTCCCTGTCTCTCTCTCTCTCTCTCTCTCTCTCTCTCTCTCTCTCTCTCCCTTACCCTCTCTCCCCTTTAAACCAACTCGGGCCAAGGCTGCACAACAAAACAAGGCAAATGCGGAGGCTGCTATAAATACGCGACACTGTGTGTGTGTGTGAGACTTCCACCGGTTGTACTCCGGAAGGGGATTCCGTCTTCCTGAATGGAATCTGGGTCCCCTTGAATAGGATCGAGGCCTCCTTGAATGGGATCTAGTCATCCTGAATGGAATCTAGGTATTCCGGAAGGCGATTTTTGTCTTTCTGAAGCGGATCAAGGCTTTCCTGAATAGCGTCTGGCTCATCCTGAATGGAATCTAGGCCTTCTTGGTTTATGAGGCTGAAAATACTACGTGTTGTCCTTCGGCCAAATCTATTGTCTTTGGAGATTAGCTCTGCTTGGGCTTATGCCCCTGTTGCATTATCATAATTTTAGACCAGGTTTTGCCACGTGTGTCACCCTTATAATGTAAATTGTGTGTATAATCATTTTATTAAACGACTAATATCCCTTACTGGCTTCAATCTACAGTTTCCTTGTCTTCTCCTTTCGTTTTCGTTATATGCACTCTTACGTCGTTATGCCGATAGTACGTACATTCACGTCGTTATACGAACATTTTGTACGTACACCGCTTCTCTTCTTCCCTCGCGCCGTCTTAAAATCATTTTCGTCAAGTAATGTCAAATCCTTTTTTTTTTTTCTTTTCCTTCTTCTGGACGCATCACGTGGCGCAGAAGGGGGGTGGGTGGGTGGGTGGGTGGGTGGGATGAGGGTAGGGGGGAGGGGGTGGGGGTAAGGGAGGGGGTGGGGGTAAGGGAGGGGGATTTCAGGAGGTGCCTGCCTTTCTCTCTCTCTCTGACCTTGGCCTTCAAGGAGGGTGGGGGTGGGGGGAAGGGCCCAGGTTCGATACCATAGGTTCTTGCCGCTGGCGTGTCGCAATACGGCGAGGATACGTCTGGGTGCCCTCCTCATCTTGCTGTTTGGACGGAAGAGAAGGTACGTAAGGTTCTCTCTCTCTCTCTCTCTCTTCCTCTCTCTCTCTCTCTCTCTATCCCTCTCTCTCTCTCTCTTTCCATCAGCAGTGTCGTCTTGGAGCACGTTCATAAAGGCGCCGCTTCTTAAAGTCAGGTTGTTTTTTGAAGGTAATTTGAATATTTTCTCTTCCCAAACGGCCAGCCTTTCAAGATCTACAGACTACTCAATTTGCAGAAAGAATTATATTCCCAGCAGCTAAAGACACTGCGATCTAAAACCCTTGTTCTCAGCTTCTACGAAGAGACCCGACCATATCACATAGATTGGATCAAACATCATTGCAATCCTCCGTAATGGGGAAGGGAGTTATGCACTAGGAGGTACGTACCGTCGGACGGGAGTCGTGTGTCTCTCAGGTAACGATTCTGCTTTGCTGTTGGTGTTGTGACGGACGGCGGTTGTCAGGTGTGGTGAGGCTAATCAAGCTCTCCGATTCCAATGACGACGATTTCTAAGACTTTTTCTGTCGGCTGAGACGGGATCATGAAGGATTATAATTACCCTAAGACTTTTTTCTTTAAGCTACGTACTTGGTCGGTACGACTTACTGCCATATGGGGTCGTGTCGGGGGGGATAGTGACGACTTGGCAAGTAGCAGAACTCACTGCTGGGACGGGTTTGTTGCACTAGAACTTTGCTGTCACGGACATGCTGAATTACAAAGGGGTCAAGACCTTTTTCGCACTGCGACGCCTTACCACAACTCCAGTCTACCCATAGCTCCCTCTCCATCGCTACCATCTAGGCTACCACCACCCTCAGCTTGTCTCCCTCCTCCAACGCTCCAGGCCCTCCACTCCTGCAGCAGGGGTAGGGAACCACCTTGATCACGTCTGTCCGTGACAGTCACAGGTCCCTCTCTACGTACCCCAGACCTACCATGACCTGAGAGAGGCACTACAGGTCCCCCTCTGTGCACACTCTTGACCTGACGGACACTACAGGTTCCTCAGCACACACCCTCGTCTGCCTGGATGGTCTTTTTAGATGGTTTACCTGGATGGTTTGCCCGGAAGGTCTGCTTCAAGTCCGGATACTTTCCAATCGACAATTTCTTTTCTTGCTTTTTTTCCCTGGTCAACTTTCGCCAAAACATGATTTCTGAAGTAAAATCTTTGTTTCATAGTCAGTCCGTCGTTTCTCGCGTTAGCAAAGTAGCGCCAGGAACAGACGAAGAAAGGCCATATCCGCTCGCATCTATTCTCCATATGTAATGTGACGTGCGCTGAGACCACAGGAGGATACAAGTGTCAGAAGAGGAGGGGAAGATGGAGAAGTGGGAGACCAAATTGTAGATACAAATACTGAGTGAGAAAAGAAAAAAAAAAACGATCTTAAGTACTCGGGGCTTAAATCAACACTGGTAGGGAGGGAGGTGGAAGGCGTGCACAGGACTGGAGTAAACTAGAGCGATGAAATTAAGCAACTTTATCTGATTACCTCGACAGCTTCATCAAACGCTGGGAAAATCAATCGCCAGAGTCTTGAAGCGCTGGATGATGACAGAAAGTCGTGTCAGAGGGTAGTGCTCATGGCCACAGTAGCCAGTTGCTACACGCCGGCTAGTGATGAGGGGAGGGAGTGCGTTGTGTGTTGTGGGTGGAGGCCAGAGTGTGTTGCGAGCGAGGGCTAGAGTGCGTAGTAGTGGGTGGAGACCAAGAGTGCGTTGTAGGCGAGGTGGGCGAGGGAGGTGGGGGGGGGGGGCAGAGTGAGTTGTGGCTGAAGGCCGCTTTGGTTAGCAACTAATTCCCCTTCTCGTGTGTATGTGTCGCCCGTCTCTCGCTGCGGGCCGTAATGGCCTACACACCCCAGGTCTGTGACTTTGCATAAAGCGGATTATGTACTGCGAGAGAAAGGCTAATGAGGATTACACCTCTCTCTCTCTCTCTCTCTCTCTCTCTCTCTATATATATATATATATATATATATATATATATATATATATATATATATACGCGCTGAGAGAGAGAGAGCGAGTGAGTCTGCCTGTTGTCTTGTGGGCACCCCATGTGACGTCTTTAGTGACGAATCACCCGCTGGAGGAGGAGCTACTGCTGCTTGTGGTGGTGGTGGTGGCAGAGCTGGAGGCGGAGGCGGAGGAGGCAATACTACGCCAGCTCATCCCGGCACAGAATGCGGGAGACGACCGTCTTTTCTTGGCACAGCTTTTGACAATCAAGCTGATGGCAAAGGGTCACGGAGGACGCTTCCCTGTGGGGACACATTTTTTTCCTCTCTTAAGCTGGCTTTCCTGGCTCGAGGACCTGATTCCTTACACACATCTTTTGAACTTTCTTCTTCTTCTTGCGATGACGTCACAAGGGAAAGGATGGGTACTCCTGCCCAGTAGTGTCACGGACTCTCTCTCTAAACAACCGTCAAAATCTGAAGCAGGAAGGCGAAGGAATTCCCTGTGGCAATCCGTTGTGTAACAGGGGCGTCCGTTGTCGATCTCAGTCTTCTGAATACGCTCTGGATTGGAGACGAACACTTCCTTTTTTTTTCGGAAAATGAAATCAGTCGAAAGTTGACCATTTCATTTTTTTTTTCAGTGGGGTCCGCAGACGCATCTTGGCCGGGGGGGGGAGGGGGGGACACACACTGGTACCTGTATTTCCGTGGTAGTGTTGGCACCCCTGTGGGAGTGTTGGCATCCCAGTCAATTATGGGATCTGGGATGACGACTGTGTCCCTCCATGTTCCATGTAAGGCACTTTTTTCCCCGTCGGAAAATCTCCTGTTGTAACAGACACACACACACACACACGCCGGGACGTCCGTCCAGGGAACTCCCCAGTGCGTACGTGGGGGGTATCATCTGATAACGGAATTTCGCCCCTTCCCGGAGTCGTCACTCGGGTAAGGCCCAGAGAAGAATCCGATTTCCCTCCCTTAATGGAGAGGTCGAGCGGTAGGGAGTCCCGCAGGCCCCCTTCTCTCAAAAAAAGAGAGAGAGAGAGAAAAAAAAAAAACACGAAGCAGGTTCCTTCTTCTTCTTCTGCCTCTGATAATCTGACAGAGCAAGACGATCCTGAGGAGACCTCTGCCGAGGAATTAGCGAGGATACTCGCCAAGTCTACCTCGCTGGAGGGGGTCAAGTGATCCACCTGTCTTCAGAAACAGGACGGGAAAACTTGGCGCTGATTTACCTGTGATCCTGACGACCCCCGTCCCATACCAGCGATACACACGTGTTCCTGAATTTATGGAGGAGACGTAATGCATCCATCAAGGGCACGGATGGCCTCCTCCGGCCTCGACGCGGGTCCTTTTGTAATGAACCAAAGGTCTCATCACTAAACCGTCATCTGACGCCTTGTTTATCTCTCATTGGACCTCCTAGGTACTGTAAGGGTGGGGGGGTCTATCGGTCGTCAGTAACTACCTGTCTGGACGTGTAACTAACTACTGACGGTTCTGCTGCAGGGTGAACCCCTGGCTGCCAGGTGGGTCGACGGGTTCTTGGATTAGACTAGAGAGAGTGCGCGTCGTCGGAGACCCGCGTCGCGAGAAGACGCACGAACGAACTTCAGTTCGATGCGCTCCACTCACCACCGTTGTGTCCCGCTGATTGGAAGGCCCTTCATTTCTGGCGCGTCTCTCTCGAATCTGTATCAACCATTTTTCTCTATATTTACTGCTGATATATAGAGAGAGAAAGAGGGAGAAAGAGAGAGATATGTTGAAAACGGTCACTAGGAATCCCTTTCCTTATATCAACTGGATAAATTACTCTGGAACTAAACGAAGCGCAGTCTCAAGAAGGTTCGTTTTCAGCTCCATTACTCGTGTGATTGATGGCATTCCAGACTCACTGTGTTGAGTGCAAAGAAAGTGGTGAGAAATCGTGGTCGGAAGACGAGGCTTACACGGTCTTAAGGCGAACCTCTCTTGTCTCTTTGAAGATTAAGGTGACTAGGAGACAGAAGAAGAAGCAGCCGCCCGGGGGAATCACTACCACCATCCTGTCTTTTTTGGAGTGTTGAAGCGATGTCCGGGGAACCATCTTTTACACACCCTACGTGTCAGGATAGCTGCTGGCCTTGCTTTCTTTCCGTCTCACTAAAAAAAATAGATTACGATTAAGCTCTGGTCTCACTACCACATTCTCCCAACAAGCATCGAACTCCCATCAGACTCCTTTTGACTTTTAATTTTTCCAGTCCTTCCCTTCCTTCCCATTTTCTCTCTATGACCCTCTAAGTACAGTTGCAAATATGTAGGCTTTTTTTTTTTTCTTTAAAAAGGCCGGAGTTCAGTTTCCTCCAAAAGCTCTTGCGTCTTCCTCGTCTTGTCCTTACTGCTTTATCCCTCTAGTCCATTTCACATAGTAGTTCAAGAAGACTGGTGTCCTCGATGGAGAAAGCTGGTCCCTGACTGGAACCTTCGCGTTGAAAAAATAAAGAAAATTGCACAAATATTTAACGTGAGCCTTGAGCAAGTGACCTCTCACTGAGAGCAGGTCAAAAGGTCGTTTAAAGAGCAGATAATCTTTGTTCTCTGAAGAGACTCGCGCACAGTGCACACATTTTCCCCAAACATCGTCTGGACGGCTCTTTTACTAATGTCCCGGAGGCTGATCCATCCGGTTGCTGTCATCGTTCGTCATTCTGAATAGGCAGGTCCAGCTTGACGTTGGGGCAAATGAATCACCCTTTTTTTGTCTGTCATTTTCCAGAAGGGAGAGAGACCAGCGAGCGACGGCGTGATAATCTTTCGGCTTTTCCAGGGGCCGTTGATCCAGAGGAGAAGGAGGAGGAGGAGGAGAAAGATGAGGATGAGGAGGAGGAGGAGAAAGCGCCCTTTGTGGCTATGAAGCTTTGCTTACGAAGCTTATTGTCTTGCTGGGGGAGAGAGAGAAGTAAGTTGCTCTTAGTGTTCTGGCTTGCTAGGAGGTGTGTGTGTGTGTGTGTGTGTCTTGAGTAGCTAGGAGGGTGTGGTTTAGCTTGCTGGGGGGTTGTGACCTGGTTAGCTAGGTGGGTTGTGTCTTGGATTGCTAAGAGACTTCGTCTTTGCTTACTAGGTGTAGCTTGGCTTGCTAGGAGACTGTGGTCTGGCTTGCTAGGAGGTTGTGTGTTATTACACACAACATGATTTCTGGGAAAGGAGGCCATACGTAATGAACGTCCTAGTTTTCTACGAGAGAGTGCGCTCTGTTGTAGACACAAGAGAAGGGTGTATTTGTCTGTATTTGGAATATTGGAAAACATTTGGCACTGTGCCACACAGGAGGCTGGTAGAGGCGTCGCATCATCAGGCGGGAATAAGGGAGAGACCACCTCGATGTCAACGTAATTCGAAAGGTAACGAGGAAAGTAAAAAGCGAAGAGGATTCCATTTCGTTTATCAGGGAAAACAGATAAACTCCAAAATGTAAATGATTATGGAACAGAACGAAAGAAGACATCAATAGATATATGATATAGGAGGAAAAGAGATGCAGAAATCTATATGTGAGAAGGAGTCTTGGAGTTCGACAATGTCCCCATTGTGAAGCCGAACGCTTACATTTAGGAAAACGACAAAGGAGACAAACTGTCTGCTGAAGAATATTAGAATAACTTTCAAGTATGTAAAGAAACAATGAGCAAGTTGCTCTCGTCCTACACAAGGCCAGATTTAGAATACGCGTCACAAGTTTGGTCACCGCACTTAAAGAAGCACAAAGAGCTGATAGAGAAGGTCCAGAGGAGGGCGACAAAGATGGTACACCAGAATTAAGGGAGATGAGTTACAGGGAAAGGTTACAGAGGCCATGAATGTGCTTACAAAGGAAGAGAGTAGAGAAAGGTGTGATGTGATCACAACCTTTAGGTTCTGACGAAGCAGACAGTGAACAGTTCTTTGGAAGATGTTGTGAGAAGGCAAATTAAACAATAACTTTGTTAACAAAGATGCTAAAAAGTACTTTTTTTCTTCTTTTTAGCATACGAGTGGTGGGTGAATGGTACCAAGTGAACCAGGAAATAGTAATTACGGAAAGTATATACAGAAGTAAAAACAATCTGTTCAAGCGATGGGTTCCCCACGAGTGTAGAACTTCCTCCACGTACAGAACAAATATGTAATTACACCACAGTCACCACACACACTCACACACGCACTACAACTATCACCACCACAACCACAACCGCCACCACAACCACCTCTTACCACAACCACCATCACCAACACCGTTACTGAGATCACCATCATCATCACAACACATCTCCAACACTATAGCCAACATCCCCAAAATTCGCTGCCACACGTCCACACCCATCAACCACCACCACTACCATACTACCACCACAGTCCTCTGTGCCTAGCCACTCCATGCGGACATTCCCTTTAACCAACCCTGCCGCAGCTTGGCGCTCGTTGGTGGGCCGTGGTGACGTCAGTGATGACGTCAGGGCAGCCACTGCGTCATTCCCAGCATCGGCTCATGAGCGTTTCCCTCGTTATACTCATATTACTGTATCACCCAATACATACACACAAGGACACCCGAGGCTCCTGGCACGCCAGGAGCGAGAGACAAGCGTATCTTTGAGCTAGAGCGAATACGGGGGAACACAGAGGTAAAATTTATGTACTACCTCACACCCTATGACCCCCGTAATGTATGGGGAGCGTAGGCGTATTAGCGTATACGCTGTTGTGTGCGTATCGGCGTATGTGTTCAGTGGTAGATGAGACGGTAAGGGCAATCAAATGCCACAATCAAGAGTGTCTCATTTACGTTTTACATATATACATATACATACCCCAGCCTGAGCTACGTACCTATATCATCGACTAGCCTTATTAGAGGAAAGGATGAACAGCTGGGTCGACTGCGAAACAGACTTCAGCGGCCGGGATTCGAACCTGTACCGTCGGGTTTGTATCTAAATCTCTTCCCTTACTCTGCACATCTATCCTTTTGACTCTCATTTCCAGTGTGCTCTTCCCTACGTGGAACTAACAGGAGAGTGTATATATAAATACCTAATATACTCCTTTTGGGGCATATAT
>JAYMFT010055139.1:0-15110 GCA_038088735.1 Panulirus argus | reverse complement strand
ATAATAAAATAAATATATATATATATATATATATATATATATATATATATATATTCCCCTCCCCTCCAACCTCTTGACCCGTCAACTTGTAAAACAAAAACATATATATGGCAGTTTGACCTGTGTGTCCATATTTGCAGACCTTTCGAAAGCTGCCTCCTGTATTTGGCCTCCTGCCACTTTCTGTCCAATATCCTACCCAGCCCTCAGTCTATTCATCTATCTATATGCGTATCTATCTTTCTATCTGTTTGTCTGTCTGTCTGTCTGTTGTGTCTTTCGGAATACGCGTCTGGCAGTAGGTAAACCTTTGCTCACGCAATAACTTTTATAGAAGCGGGTTTGTGTGTGTGTGTGTGTGTGTGTGTTTTACACATATAGCCGTAAATTCATGGTTCTTACATACGGGGTTAAGAGACAGGGCAACACGAGTGTGAAATTCTATCCACGTAACACACACACACACACACACACGCACGCACCAACACACACACACACACACACACACACACACACACACACACACGCACGCAAACGAACGCCCTGCTTATTGATGGTATGATTCACATCCAGCTGGGCGTAGTAAATGCGTAAGAATGGGGTCCTGACGAAATACGCTTACTGGCAGGCACTGCGTAAGTCCCAGGCAGGCAGCAGATCCTGACGCCAACGTAGCCCAGTACTCTCTCTCTCTCTCTCTCTCTCTCTCTCTCTCTCTCAAACACGACTTGATTTACGAGTCTGGTAGTCTCATGGTGAAGAGAAGGTCAGAGACTTCGGCGTATCGAAGGACGACTGCACGACACTTCAGGACGACTGCACGACACTTCAGGACGACTGCACGACACTTGAAGACGAGTGCACGACCCTTGACAACGACTACACGACGACTGCAGGTGCGGTGGTGTGACCTTTGTGTAAGGATCAGGTTTGAATGGTCAACGCCAGCGGTCGTCCGGCGGCGATAGTGACCTGATGGTGGCGATGGTGAGGAGTCGGGTGTCGCGATTGTGACGACTGTGGCCGTGGCGGTAGCGTACATGGTGATGGCATTGTACGAGTCGGGGAGATAGTGACCCCGTGTGTGTGTGTGTGACGTGCGGAGGCCCGACAGGATGTACAAATCAACTGTTTTTATCAGCCCCCTCGCGATAAGCAGCAACAGGGATGGCCCTGGGCCCCGGCTGTTGACTCAGGGCCGTGAGTCAACCAGCGCGAGGACTTTACTAACAAGGTATTAATCATCGCAGAGCACACAGACCATCTCCCCCCACCACACCTCCGCCCTCGTCAGCGGCGCCTCCGTGCACTCGAAAACACACACACACGCACACACACCAAATCAACAACCACTTGGCCAATATTTTTGCCGGCGTTCACCACAACTGGGCATCAGGCTTCCTCCCAGTACACCTACCAGTCCCAAACAACGGAAGAGGAATATCAAATGGCTCAGCGCCTTCACCGCCTTGAAACCCAACACCGTTCAACTACACCCATAGATCGATCTTCCAACGGAACTGTACAAAGAATTCTCCCACGAACTAGCTACAAGACAGACCGCTGTAATTAGCGCTTCACTCGAACAGTCCAAATGCCCCCCCGCACAGCTTGGAAGACAACATATGTCGTCACTCCACTACCCAAATCCACCAACCCAGAGTTATCTTAATTGCTCGCGGACTTGTTGCCATCACTCCAATCCCAAGTCTATTATGTTAAAAGTCTTGTGTTTGACTGGGTCTCTGCTGACGCTGCTGAGTCAGAAGACCCTCAAAGCAGTTCAGGAAGATGAAGTCTTCCTTCGCTGCCTCGTCAGACCCCTAGAGTTGGAGAAGCGGAAGTACCTTGGTGGCTCCCACCTCCACGGACTTCGCTAAAGGCTCTCGACTTGGTGTACCACAAAGCCGTCGTCGACCTGGGACTACTGACGGGGATGTGTCTCGTCGTCTCGCGGCTGGCGGACCTCCTTGACCGGGCGACACCGAAGCGTCCGCTTTAAGGGAGCCACTTCGACCTCACTACCCTTAACATGCGGGGTACCACAGGGCTCCAAGATGGGTCCCTCTGTGTTTCCTTCCTTCATCCTTATCAGTGACGCCCTGAGGGACGCAATCCACCGCCGGGAGTACGCAGACGACTCCACACTTTGGCATCACTATCAGCAGCAGCTCTCCTGACTTCAGTGCCCCTTCAGCACACCATCAACCACCTTCAGGAGTAGTGGACTGAGGCCAACGACATCATCATCAACCACGCCAAGACTGTGACGATGCACACCGACCTGGGCGCAGACGCCATCAGTGTATGGAAGGAGTTGAAGGTTTTTCAGATGGTGGATGACGGCTGTTGTTATAAGACCCCTGGCGGTTGATAGGGCTGAGGCTCAGCCAGCCAACCAGCCAGCCAGCCAGCCAGCCAGCAAGTCAGCTAGCTAACCAGCCAACCAACAAACCAAGCAACCAACCAACCAACTAGCCACAACCAGCCAGCCAACCAGCCAACCAACAAACCAAGCAACCAACCAACCAACTAGCCACAACCAGCCAGCCAGCCAGCCAGCCAGCCAGCCAACCAACCAAGGTGACATCATGATACATCATCAATGATAATCCGTCGATTGTCTCCCTGATATGTACGATTGGGTTACGGAAACCGAAACTAGTTTCATAGTGAGAATTCAGCAGGGAGATTAACCTATTTCATAGTGAAAATTAAGCAGGGAGATTAACCTGCGCTTAAATCCTAAGGCTGACCTCCCTCCAAAAGATATATATATATATATATATATATATATATATAGAGAGAGAGAGAGAGAGAGAGAGAGAGAGAGAGACTTTAAACTTGGCTGGTCCAGACTTTATCCCCAATTTCAAATAGTCTCTAGATATTAACAAAAGAAAAACCTATGTTAGTTTTCTTATTACTAAAACTTAACTCTCTTTTTTCACAGAACGAATTCCTTGTACCTTATTCCTCCCTCCCCAATTTCTTCATAGATACGTTCATATATATATATATATATATATATATATATATATATATATATATATATATATATATATATATTCCACCTCCTCTTCTTCCCAGCAATTTCCCTAATATCTCTACTGGCTCACGGAAATAATAATGCGCGCGAGAGATTCTCCTTCATGACCCGATTTCAGCGCTGCCACATAATTTCCAATATACAGCGATGGGGGGGTAAAAGACGTAGCGGAGAAATGCATGCTGGCGCTACGAAAGGCCCCCCCCCCCCTTCTCTGCCCGTGGTCATGCACCGTCACGCGCTAGCCTTAGTTGGATGCTGGCCCCTCACGTTCGCCCTGGGCAAGATGGTGAAACGGCATCCTTAGGGAAGCTATGTATATATACTCAAAAAAATTCGCCCAAGTCACGCGAGGTTTACATGTATTTATGTATACATATGTATGTGTTTATATAAGTGTTACCGGCCTCCGCCCGCAAGGGGGGGGGGGGTAGTACACAGCCGCGAGGGCTGTATCAATTGGGAGCTGAAACAGCCTCCTTCGAAGACCCTCTCAATTCACAGGAGTCCACGTTTCCCCCGCTACTGAGAGTGGCGCAGCCTTGGGCAACAGTCACTCTACCTCTGCCTAAATTTAGAATCGCTTTACATACGGAGTAACGCCGCCTCGAGGTCAAGAAGTAGAGCCAAGGAAGCGTAGGAGGCGCGGAAATGGGGATAGGATTTTGTGGGATCGTGTGACGTAGGATTTTGTGGGATCGCGTGACGTCAGGCAGCGAAGGATTCTGGGAAATATGTAAAATTGGTTTCCCGAAAATCTGTGCAGCGTTCCGGAGAATTCTAATGATAGAAGTGACCACATATTCTCTTCTTTCTCGTCACGTAACCACAGATTTTGTACTTGTCAGTAAAGACAGATAATTCAATAAAGGAGAAGGGAAGAATAAAATCTTCTGCATTGTTATATGAAGTCGATCTGAAGGGGGAAAGAAATCCAGTTTTGGTTCACTTTCATTGCATTTTGAACGTTGGGAGTAGTGTAGTCAAGATGGTTTCCTTCACAATTTGAGCTCCAACGTGTAATTCTGATCATATAGCATTACTACTACCTCAGTTGTTGCTGTAACGTTAAAAAAGCGACACAAACTACATCTGCTTTTTCTACAACAGCAACACCAGTACTACTAATACTACTACTACCACTGCTATTACTACTACTACTTCTACTGCTACTGCTACTACTACTACTACTACTACTTCTGTTGATACCAATGAATTTTGATACGGTTATCGATACTACTACAACAATATAACCATTTAAACCTCTACATACTGTTATTACCGCAAACACCATCACTACCACCATTCCAACTAACATTTATATAACCACTCACTACATCTGCGTCCGCCACCTTTACTATTAATTCTTCTGCTACATCTTCGTCGCCTTTACACGTTGCTAAAATTTCTGCTGTCAAGCCTTGTGGAAACAACCCATTCCACCACAAATCAAATCACGTACTGGGCGAAGCATGGCTGTAACTACACGAACAATAGACTCCTGTCGACCTGTGCAGAGTTAAGTGTACGAGGTAGATTCGATGGAGTGCAGAGATGAATGAGCGACAGGGTCACAGACTACCTCCCGAGGTTTATTTGAGACAGGAGAATGGAACCAAATAAGTGCCGGACTAGGCTATGGAAGCAAGCGGGAAAGGATTAATGATTCCTCCCAGAAGATTAATATTTCTGTTGCTCATCCTCTCTCTGTCCTTCCTCACCTCCAGCTTCGACTTCGAAGGGAAAGCCATCAAAGTGTTCACGTCGATGGGATTTTTTGCTTCGTAACTTCTGAAACGCACATAACGTCGCTTAATAGTGAGTTTAAGTAACGTGGCTCATACGGTGAAGTGTTCTTTAAGTGTACTTATGGCACTTTTGTACTTCTAATCTTGTTTGTGAATCACCTCGTGTGTTACTAATCAAGTTGCTTCGTTTTTAAAGAAAATTTATTTCTTTTTTTCCTCATCGGAAGGGAAAGTCCGTGCTGGTATCCCTTGCTGCAGGTGAAATCGTCCAAAAGAAAAAGAAAAGAACATTTCACTACATTTCCCTGCTGCTGCAAGTAGCGCAGCCTCGACCTGCACAGGAGCTTTCCGAAAAAGGACTTGGGTGACGCCGGGACTCCTTTCGTTGACGTTGCCCCTCGGGTGACTGTGAAGGAATCGTTCGACACTGAGGCACCTGAGTTGATTCCGATGGTTGATAATGATTCTTCAACTTCCCTTCTCCTCTCTCGACGCCCTCTTGAGCACTGCATTTTCATCAACTCTCTAGCAGATCCCTTTCAAAGGAACAGAGAAGGGGGCCAAGTGAGGATTTTCCTCTCCAAGGCTCGATCATCTGTTAGACGGGGCAACATGAGTGTAAACCTCTCTTCCCGTAATACACACACACACACACACACACACACACACGTTAACTTCCAAACCCAAAGTTAAATAATAACTATGATTCTGTTTCGTTATACAGCAATACTCAGGCTTAACAGTAATGGGCTGTTATGAAACCACTCTGATGGCGTTCCTTGGCCGTAGCTTTCTAAATATGCCAGTTAAAGAGAGAGAGAGAGAGAGAGAGGAAGGCGTCAAACTAGTGCATATTAACAAGGACGATTACTCACCTTGCCGGATGGGGCGTGTGTGTGTGTGTGCGTGTGTGTGTGTGTGTCAGACACAGTAAATGTTATCATAACACTAGGGCTGGCGACACCCACATTAGGAAAAGTCTCAACCTCTCTCCCCCTCACCCTCAGCGCGACATTTTTGTCCCCGTCTTCATATCCTGGGGGAGGAGGAGGAGAGGAGGAGGAGGGGAAGGAGGAGGAGGGGGAGGGGAAGGAGGAGGAGGGGGAGGAGGAGGAGGAGGAGGAGGGGAAGGAGGAGGAGGAGGGGGAGGAGGAGGAGGAGGGGAAGGAGGAGGAGGAGGGGAAGGAGGACGAGGGGCAGGAGGACGAGGAGGGGAAGGAGGAGGAGGAGGGGAATGAGGAGAAGGGGAATGAGGAGGAGGAGGGGAAGGAGGAGGAGGAGGTATTAATGCCCTTCTAGGTAGTGGTGGCCGTAATGGAGGAGACGTGAGTGACTCAAGGCGGCCAGCACCCAGTAAGCAGTGAGTAGCCTCTTGCAATCCTGAATTCATTAACATTTGGAGCGTGACTGGTGTCATCTGTTGAGCAAGGCTGTGGTACGACCCTGGAGGACGATGGTACCAATGACCCTTGGGCTGTGGTGACGTGATCTATTTGCTGACTCAAGTGACGCACCGTCGTGTTCAAGGATCGTACCGTCGTGTTCAATAACCGTACCATCGTCTTCAAGGATCGTACCGTCGTGTTCAAGGATCATACCGTCGTGTTGAAGGACCGTACCGTCGTGTTCAAGGATCGTACCGTCGTGTTCAAGGGCCATACCGTCGTGCTCAAGGATCGTACCATCGTGTTCAGGAACAGTACCGTCGCGTTCAAGGATCTTACCGTCGCGTTCAAGGATCGTGCCGTCGTGTTCAAGGATCGTACCGTCGTGTTCAAGAACCGTACAGTCATGTTCAAGAACAGTACCGTCGCGTTCAAAGATCGTGCTTAGATGCGATGCTGTTGATTTTTTTTTCATTTTTTTGCCGCAATTGTGGCTAATTTACAGGACCTGGGGCAGACATCACCCATTGAAGTACATTGTAGGTTTACTTGGTGCTATGGTACCTCGTTACCTGTGGGTTTACTTCAGGGTGTGGTACCGCTTCTTATGGTGGCGTGAGGTGCGGTTCACTGAGGTGCACCTGTTGGCATTTTGGTTCGTGATCTACAGTTCGGGGGTTCTTGGATTTGCTCCGGTGTTATGGCGTAGAAGGATGCCATTTCTTAATGTGATCACCTTCTTCCTGCTGTAATGGGTCGCGTAGATAATTTGATAAGAATGAGTGGAGAGTGAAGAAGAGGGACTGCAAATATTTCGAGTTTTTTCCGAAAGTATGCGAAAGACTTCAGGAAATCGACTGTAAGGTCACCATTTTCCAGCACTGAGATTTGAGAGGAAATAACAGAGGGTCGCTAGACTGTAGGACACGTGTGGGAAACGTTCTACTCATTCATCAAAGTACTTATGTAGACTACATAATAGCGTGCCTTTTGGAGCGCGTGTTGAAATACGATCTTTAAAACACCACCTTCTCTCCACCATGCACCCAAACCCCACGCACCCGCTTCGATACATGACAAATGATCTTGTTTCCTCAATATTTCTCGGGGGAAAAATAAGCGGCGAGGAAATGAAGACGCAGCCAAGCGTCGTTTTGCGGAATACGGTAAGCGAGAAAAGTAAAGCTGAGGCGGGCAGTTTGTTGCTTGATGAGGGGGCTCACTCAGCCCCCTCGGCTTGACGCTTGGTCCATCTTGTGGGCGCAGCCGGGAAGGAGAGCCCACATTAAACTTCGCCAAGCCACACTTCAGGAACGTAGTTCCTCCCTCACGCACCTAGCCTAACCCAGGGGTAACGCCGTCTCCGTGACCTCTCAAACCATCCATATGACCTTAGCCTCCCCAACCAACCTCTGCTCATTTGTCAGGCCATTTGTCTTAACAACGCGTGACCCATTAAGCGCTTGTTTCTCCTCCTTATCTCGCTCGTAATAGCTCGGCCATGTGTTGCCGACGACCACCACACTTGTTGTACCAGCGCGGGCCTCAGACACCTGCACTCTGGTATGACGTCTCGCCATCATTCTCTCTTATTCCTTTGCCTCGTACCAGCCAGGTTCTCAGCCCACTGCTCTCCAGCGGTTAGCCATCAGCCGGGTAACGGCCTTCCGTGGTGCTAGAGTGAGAAAATTCAGTTTCCAGACCTTATTGAGTGATAAAGTTTAGTTTCCAGTCCTTATGGAGTGAGAAAGTTCAGTTTCCAGTCTTTATCGAGTGAGAAAGATTAGTTTTCAGTCCTTATCGAGTGAGAAAGTTCAGTTTCCAGTCCTTATCGAGTGAGAAAGTTGTTTCCAGTCCTTATCGAGTGAGAAAGTTTAGTTTTCGGTCCCTACTAAGTGAGGAAATTCAGTTTCCAGTCCTTATTGAATGAAAAAGTTCGGTTTCCAATCCTTATCGAGTGAGAAACTTCATTTTCCAGTCCTTTTCGAGTGAGAAGCTCAGTTTTCAGTCCTTATAGAATGAAAGAGTTCAGTTTCAAGTCCTTATAGAGTGAGAAAGTTCAGTTTCCAGTCCTTATTGAGTGAAAAAGTTTAGTTTCCAGTCCTTATCGAGTGAGAAAGTTCACTTTCTAGTCCTTATAGAATGAAAAAGTTCAGTTTTCAGCCCTTATAAAATGAAAAGTTCTGTTTCAAGTCCTTATCGAGTGAGAAAGTTGTTTCCAGTCCTTATAGAATGAAAAAGTTCAGTTTCCAACCTTTATCGAGTGAGAAAGTTCATTGTTCAGTTCTTATAGAGTGAGAAAGTTCAGTTTCCAGTCCTGTTCGAGTGAGAAAGTTCAGTTTTCAGTCCTTATTGAGTGAAAAGATTCAGTTTCCTGTCCTAATTGAATGAAAAAATTCAGTTTCCAATTCTTATAGAGTGAGAAAGTCCAGTACCCAGTCTTTATCGAGTGGGAAAGTTTAGTTTCCAATCCTTATAGAATGAAAAATTTCATTTTCCAGTCCTTATCGAGAGAGTTCAGTTTCCAGTCCTTATGGAGTGAGTAAGTTCAGTTTCCGATCCCCATACATCGCATTTGTCAGCGTAATCCCCATTAGAAAACATTGTAGTACAATGGTACAGTTGTGAGAACGACTAGATGGTCTCAGAACATGAGGAAGTGCCCGAGGATTGGTGGTGGAATACGCATATATTCCTTGTGTACGTCTTTGGCACATGATGTGCATTTTTCATTATCATTTCCTTCATTTTCATCACGCATATTCTAGTCCTTTGGTCCGCTCTCGTCATTTTCGTATGAAGGTGTCCTCTCTCTCTCTCTCTCTCTCTCTCTCTCTCTCTCTCTCTCTCTCTCTCTCTCTCTCTCTCTCTGTCCGTACCCCCGCGTCTCCCTGTTTGCGTTGTAGGGCCACCACCCACCCCCCAACCGACACTGTTGACTTCAGGGAGAGAATACGTGAGGGTTGGAGGATTGCGAGCACCATCCCATCTCAACAGCGGGCCCCATATTAAATGTAACCACTACTGACCTCCACGTTCGCTCCAGCCAATCACCCGCTGAGAGAGAGAGAGAGAGAGAGAGAGAGAGAGAGAGAGAGAGAGAGAGAGAAATGAGCAGAAATAAACAGAACGAGTTACGAAGCATATACGTCGGATCAGTTTTATCCTCGAGACCTCCCCCTAAAAAAAACGTATTGGCAAACGTGTAAAACGTCTTGGAGAAAGCACGTAAATCTTGTTTGTTTAACGATCGCAATGATCGTCTCAGAGCAGCGGGAGCGGCACAGTAACTTCTTTTACGACAGCGTCGCATCTGAAGGTTTCCCGTTAATTGACAACGAATATCACCTTTATAAGAAAAAGAGAAACACTCTTTCGTTTCATCACTCGGGGAAAGTATGTCGTAAATGTGGGTATCTCAGATATTTGTACCGCAAACCACATCAGTGACTGTACACGTCCTGATTAACTATCTGTTGTTGAAGTCGATATGCCAGATCAACTTCGGCAAGGGTATGAACACCCCAAAAACTAGATAGAAGTATACGCGGAAAGTCTTTTACTTTGGCTGGCGTTTTAGCAAAGTTTCTGTAATTATTTTTTACTCCTTGAGACTACACCCAGAGGACACTAATGTCCTGGAACGGCATCTTTTTTTAGTCCAGATCCAGATGAAATCAAACTCTTTGAGTTAGTGTCTTCTTCATCCGACACCCTGGGAAACCTAGTTCCCTGGAAGAGCTTGTTTTCCAGCCCATACCCCAGAGTAACTTTAACTCCATGGAAGTCCTTCTTTTCCAGCCCACACCCAGAGTAACTTTAACTCCCTGGAAGAGCTTGTTTTCCATTCCATACCCAGAGTAACTTAACTCCCTGGAAGTCCTTCTTCACCAGCCCACACCCAGAGTAACTTTAACTCCCTGGAAGAGCTTGTTTTCCAGTCCATACCCAGAGTAACTTAACTCCCTGGAAGTCCTTCTTCTCAAGCCCACGCCTAAAGTAACTTTAACTCTCTGGAAGAGCTTGTTTTCCAGTCCATACCCAGAGTAACTTAACTCCCTGGAAGTCCTTCTTCTCAAGCCTACACCTAAAGTAATTTTAACTCTCTGGAAGTCCTTCTTTTCCAGCTCACACCCAGAGTAACTTTAACTCCCTGGAAGTCCTCCTTCTCCAGCCCACACCCAAAGTCACCTCAGCTCCTTGGAAGAGCCTCGTGTGCAACCTCACACTATGAGAAAACTAACCTCCAAATTACTTTCTAGATGGATGGGGACAGGTTCCAGATACTCTAAAAATTTCCAATTATTGTTGGACATTATAGAGAATACTGATGCGACGGGTTGAAATATCATTCCTCCGCGGTGCTTCTTGAGATTAGCTGTTGCCTTTGGCTGGAATTTCCTTCAAAACCCCCAAGGGAAATCTTGAACATGTAGCAAAAAAGTGGACCTATGTCGCAAGATTCGCGCTGACTGGAAAAATGGCAAACTCCGGATGGTCGTACTAACCAGAGGTATATTTCCACCTTTTTCGCCTGGAACCAGAAGTGGTAAATAATGACAGGGATTCCAGAATAACCCGTGAAAGGTTCGAGTCCACTTACCCAGTGTTATTTTCAGGGAGAATTATATTTGTAACTTTTCAGAGCAAAGTTGCAGATTTGATCCCCGTCACTGGACAAGCTTCCTTTCCCGTGCCAATCCTCCCGTGCCCCCCATCAAAGGGAGTGATCAAATCGTCAGTCGGGCCAGTGGGATATAAAGTGACGTAAGAGGGAACCGTTTGACCTGCCAGCGCTTGGGTCGAAAGCAGATGTTATAGAAATGTTACGGTAGAGGTCGAATGTTGTTGACTTAGAATCACGTATGGTTCTTTGAGAGCACTCGACAGACGGCTGACTAACGAGTTCCTTCAGTAATTGCCCTGAAACACGAATAACAGGTTTGTATATATCGTAGAGAGTGACACGAATGACAGCATATTTCATCGTGTCAGTAGCTACGAATGTGAGTACCTAGCGAACTCATTTACTTTGAGAGTAACTCAGATGAGTAACCTTTGCTCTGGGAAAACGAGATGCTAATGAGATGAGTCATTAGTCTAGTTTAATGAGCTAGTTCGCAGTTAAACCTAAAAAGCATTTCTAACAAGGGCAAGTTGCTTGGCTGGGACATCAAAAGTGACCTGAGAACACGGACGGGCCCCCGACCAAAGTGGCGCTGGAGGAGGAGTGGAAAGGAATGTACAAGACTGATGGAACAGAAGGAGACGGAAAAGAACTGAAGAGGAAAGACGGAATAGGAGGCCCTGACCGGAATGGGTGCTTGTAGGTGGAGGTGTTGTTGAGGGACTTGAGCGAGATGAAACTCCAACCAAGTCTCTCCTGAGATGGTTAAGTTAAATTTAGCCATCGTGAGGTTAGATTTAACCATCGTGAGGATAAATCTAACCATCGTGATTCCAACAGTAGAATAATAATATTGTGAATATTTGGATTCACATGGAGTAAAAGGGTCCTCTCGATGCATGATTCATGGGGTCAGTATATATCACTGATTGGTTGCCTGAATCAGAGATCTCGTCTGGGCACGGCAACATGAATACTGCATATTACCCCTTCGTAAGAGAACAGAGCAAATATTAGACAGGATATTCCTACATGGAAAGAGATGGCCATATTGTACTGGATTGTGTTAGTGAGGATATGAATTGAGAGATCAAGAAGAGAGAACAGACTGGAGGGGGAAGAGATATACAGTTGTGGGATCTCTACAGACCAGCAACAGAATTAGCAACGGGAACATTTGCCGGAAAATAGATTTTCACATCCACAGTTTGCATGCTACTCTTGTGGTGGGTTTTGTGAAGTCCATGCTGAAGGTAACTGTTACCATTAGTGGCAAGGAGACAGGCAAGACTAGAAAAGACAGAGAGGTATGGCTCAGTGAAAAAAGAAAAAAGTAAGAAAACTAAATAAAAGAAACACATAGGATTATACTATGGAGAAGATTTTTTCTTTTTCTATGTTGAAGGCTCCAGTCACGGACGAAAGTCCACATCAGGGCGCTGTAGCCAGCCAACATACAGCCAAGATACAGAAGAGTGAACAGAAAATGTGGGAGAGAAGGGAGGAGGAGGAAAACACTGTGACCAAAGCAAAGGGGAAAGACCCAAGACTGTTCTATAGATTTATCAGGACTTATTTTCGACTGTGGAACACATACATAGGTCACAGGGGAAGGGGTTAGTGAATCAAACGAGGAAAAGAATCGGAATCCCCAACACAACAAATATGGGATGGAGAAAAGGACTGGAGGAGAAATATTAAGTATTACTCGTTGACATTTAAGAAGTCTATAGAAGGGATTTGATCCACTTGAGACATAGACGTGATGGAGTCTATCATTATGTGATTTGCGAGTGTGCAAAAGCAGTTGACTTGCCTCTTGAGATATTCAGAAAATTGTGGGTGATGTCGAGCTACAGGAGTGGAAAAGAGAAAATATACATATTTTTCATCAGGAAAGTATATCAGGAAATTTCACCAAACTACAGACCAGTACTTTTGACTATTGTTGCGTACAAAATACTGGAGAAAGGTAATCAAGATTGCATGTGGAGGATGACAGGCGAAGAAAAGATATAAGTCAGAGGCAACATTTGGTTCTGAGAAAAGGGGACGAACCTAACAAATCTTTTAAGACTTTTATGATAGAGAAAACTCTTTGTTTTAGACCAAAAGAGTGACAATTGGGTGGATTGCAAGACTTAAAGTTAAAGATAAATACAGGGCAATTCATTCACTCTTTTAGCTGATGAAGAAATTGAAATTGAAAAAAAAGCAAAGTGAGTGAGTGTTAAATATGCGTTAGTCTGTAACAAACAGTGTATTAATGAAAATATCCAGCCTGCCAACACTATCATAAACTTTCAAAATATATAAATTTCCCTTGAATTAACCTAGTTGTTTTCCTCTGAAACATACAGACGTTTACAGTAAAACAGCTGTAGATTGTGTGAATGAAAACGTTGATACCATTAGTTAACAATTTCCCTTTGGTTGACCATCAGATAAATGAATCAAGAGGCATTTCCTCGAACTGAATAGATGCTTTCATCACCTCAAATACGTGACTGTTGTTCAAAAAAATGAGACTCGTTGATGTCAAGTACAAGACAGACCTTCACTACACTACGCCAGTCTTTACCAGTCTATTCCTTTTTGGCCTCCCTCCTCTTCCCTCTCTCTCTCTCTTACTGCTTCCCTCTCCCTACCCGTTCTTTGTAACATCTCATCCCTCCACCTGTCTCCTCTCCTCCTCCTATTCCACTCACCTATCCCATCCCAATCCCCACTGGACCTCAGGGATGAAGCCATAGACCGGGTCAAGTCATCAGTTGACCCATGCCGTACGTAGGTGGGGGTCAGCAGAAGGGGTCAGGATTATACCTTCCATCCTTCCTTTTTCTGTAGGGCTTCGGGCATGGAGGGAGTCATGCTCACAGGGGCTGTAGGAGGAGGGAACCAGACTGACGCGACGGCAGAAGTAGAAATGGGAGAAGGATGTGCTCGAGAAGTGAAGCTTTGGTCGGAAGAGAAATGATAGCGGTAGGTAGATGTAGTAGTAGTAGTAGTGGTGGTGTAGGTGGTAGTAGTAGTAGTAGTAGTGGTGGTGTAGGTGGTAGTAGTAGTAGTAATAGTAGTAGTAGTGGTAGTAGTAGTAGTAGTAATAGTGGTGGTGGTGGTGGTAGTAGCACCTTTCGTCGAGTTGATAAAACAAGTGACTGTAATCACGATGGCCTGCGTACCTGCACTTCCCTCACACTGCCGCGATAAGACCGAAAAGCTTGGACTGCAGTGGAAAGGGGAAGACTCGGCAGACTTGGGCGGGCAGAAAGCCCTCGTAGGAGGAGCTGGGGAAGTGAAAACTCACCAAGGGAGGGCCGGAGGGGAACCGATGAAGGGGAGCTAAGCCCCATTCTGTCGTACGATTTCAAGAGCGCCGGGGAGATGTATCCTGGGGAGAAGGGGGAGTGTAGGACCTGGTGGTTGGTGTGGGAGATGGGGAGAGGGAGCCTTGGCTCCCACCACTACTCCCAATCTAGTAGGTCTGTGGGACCGCAGGACGAAGAAGAGGCACAGAAGGGAATTTGAGGTCTTCTCTCTGGACCACGACTCGTTCTTTTGTCACTTGGTGTAGTAAATTTATTTTTATTTGTGAGAGGTTCTAGTCATGGATAGAGGTTATTAGAGAGACCA
The DNA here is from genome assembly GCA_038088735.1 of Panulirus argus. Classification (NCBI taxonomy): domain Eukaryota; kingdom Metazoa; phylum Arthropoda; class Malacostraca; order Decapoda; family Palinuridae; genus Panulirus; species Panulirus argus. Next base: position 668 of record JAYMFT010055139.1, on the reverse strand, counting down.
AGCCTTAAATGAAATAAATAGATAAAGAATGACGTCAGCAACTGACGGTGAAGAAGGAAGAAAAGACGAGTATGAGAGTTTTTGAGGAAACAGGAAATATGTCTTAAAAGAAGAGGTCGCTCCTTGCTCAGGGGAAAGACTTGAGGTGGCTCAGAGCTTAGAGTTGGAGAGTAAAGACCAGACAACACAATACAGCAATCATGTGTGTGTGTGTCTATGTATGAGCCGGTATATACACACACACATATATATATGTATACACTGGGCTGAATTATGTGGAAGTGGACGGGTGTGTTTTCTGAGGAGAGATAGTCACCTTCGTAAGCTGTAACAAGAGAGCCATTGCTTAGCATTGGGAAAATTGGAGCTCAAAATAATAGAAAGGACTTTTTGGGGCAAAAATGGTAAGGTGAGTTTAGATAGATAGATAGATAGATAGATGGATAGATAGAGAGATAGATAGAGAGCCCTACTGCTTTACAAAATAGTAATGAATAATATGAATTTCATCCACGAGGAGGATTTCCAGCCCCCCTGCTCCCTCCCCTTTTAGTCGCCTTCAGCGACACGCAGAGAATACGTGGGAAGTAATCTTTCTCCCCTATTCCCAGGGATATATATATATATATATATATATATATATATATATATATATATATATATATATA
>JAYMFT010055128.1:0-15111 GCA_038088735.1 Panulirus argus | reverse complement strand
TATATATATATATATATATATATATATATATATATATATATATATATATATATATATATATATATATAATAGGTTTTTTTACGAATCTGATATCTTGAAAGCTTTTATGCTTTTGACAGGGGTGCGGCACTGGGGTCTGATTTCTAAGCTTCCCTCTTTCGGCTTTCCTCCCCCAAACTATTCGCTCACTATACCCAGCTTCCCTTTCGGCCGGCCTAATTTTGTAATTCTATTTGATTTTTGCATTTAAGCTGTGGCCTCGAAAGGGACCTTTGTCCGTCCTCAAGGTCTTCGGCTCCAAAACCAGTTTAGTTTCCTCACCTGACAAACCACAGTCTGGCCATCATGACACGGGGGAATAAATCTCTCACAACTTACGCATGGAGCGGGAGTTAGCATGGCGCGTTATGGCGTGTTTATCTTGAAGGCATATCAATGCTATACACGAGTCATAACCTGGGAGAAACCCACGTAAGTAGTGCAGGCAGCAAAGGTTAGCTATCGGGTACTTTCTTCCCCCATAAATTTGGAAATATCTAAGTCAGATCTGAATTAGTCTAATTCTAATTCTGAATATAATCTTGTTTTGGGTGACGAGGAAAGCAGATGGCAGGGGTATACCGTATGTAGAGCCTCCGCACTTGTAATGGGCGCCAGCAGGAACACTCGCTGGGAATGTTATTCTCAGGGAGTCAACATTGATAGCACCAAACATTTCCTTAGTGACTTCTTCACAAGCCTCAGGCGCTAAACATTTCCTGAATTACTTGACAGTTATTGCAAAACATCATATTTCCTAGTGTCTGACGCTTGCACCAAGGTGAAGGCCACAGCTCCCTCGGTACCAACTGTTGGTAGTTCCGTTGAGGTCCCCCCCCCCCCCCCCCGAAGGTACACAAGCGCACAGGTCAACGAAAACGGACGCACACATTATCTCACACAGGAACGCACACGTCCATGCAAACAGACAGTTGATCTCTAAGGATCTCTGTATTAGTTCTACGATTACGTTCCTTTACAAAGCATCTTGATGAAGGGAGGAAACACAAGCATTCGAAGGGGTGATAACGGATGGCGCTGAATATAACTGGGTTTTCAGAAACAAATATCAATATATGGGATTCAGTCATGCTGTTGATCCAGTTCTCGTCCATGGAGCGTGCGATACAGAGGACACATGACCCCTGGAGGGAGAATTCTACACAGCCAAGGTGAAAATAGAGACTGAGAACAGTGGCGGTGATTACTGGCATTCGGTATGGCGTTAAACCAAGACATTAAATACCGACCTACACGTGCAAATGACGTACAAATGAAGTCCTTAAGTATAATATAGAGCAGACAGTACTAGTCTCACCCAGGTTAATAATGCGGAATGTTTTATCTGTATGATTAATCATACTGCCCCAAGACGTATTTTACGGGGTTATACATCCTCAAGGCTGTGTCTCCTATTAGGAGCAGGGCACTGATGGACTCCTTTAAGAGCGAGTAGTCCCTGGACGAGACTGTCTTTCAAACATTTAATTTCATTTGTATAACGAATGATAAATAAGATGTGTCCTGGTGGCGCATATAACAATATAATCTTTCAAGAGTAACTTCGGGACAAGCAAGAGCTGTGCCCACACAGATTTTGCATCAACACTAAAATGATGAAAGTAAAATCAAGAACCAGAAAAATTAATATCCTGCCCAACAGTACAGTTAAGCTGCCCAAGAAATGACTAAAAGTAATGGAAACGTTTTGGTATAAACACTTAACTTGCCAAAAATAGATGGCAAGACGTGATTATTTACTCCGGTTCTTATTGACGAGAACCTGTTGAACTGGTTATGGTAATTACTGGTGCGGGTGTTTCCCCTGTCTAAGCGGTGTCCCCTCACGGTCCCCGTCTCAACTTTTGCAATTACCTAACAGATTTTTTCCGTCACCAGTGGGCAGTTTCCCTCCATATTTCCTTCCGTCTCCACTCGGCAATTCCCCTCCTTTATTCCGTCTCAACTGGGCAGCTCCCTTCTAAATTTTTACCCCTCACCACTGGGGAAATTTCCTTGATTTTTTTTTTCCCCCTGTCTTTAGTGGATAACTCCCCTTCGTTTTGGCCCGTCTCCAACGGGTAAATTCCCTCCCCACCGTCGCCCCGAGCGCCATGGATCACGTCTGACTCTCCATCCGACACGGGAGGCTCAGTACATATCTAATGGTCACCAGCAACACTGGACGACACGTAGGAACCTGACGGGGTAACAGCCGAAGTGGCGGCCGTGGACGGCACCGTGCGTGATGCTGGTCTCCCAGTATCGTGGGTGGCACAGTGCCAGGGCCAACCCTCGCTACACGACAGGACACTAAAACAAGACTTTTATGGTTTTACGATCGTTTGGTAAAACACACGTCCAGTTTCGGGTTGTTACAAATAATGTGTCTTAACTGTTAAGTCACCGCTCGACTGGAAACTAAGATTTTTGTCTTGACCTCTCACAACGGTCACACGTTAAGACTCTAGACACATTCACTTGTGAGCTACATAGGAACAGACACACCCGGACTCACACCTACTGAGGTCACCAACCAACCCGACGATATCGAAGCGTCATGATCTTTAATTGCTGACCAGGGGTTACAACTGCTGACCAAGGGTTACGGCTGGTGACCAGGAGTTACGGCTGGCGACCAGGGATGAAGGCCGACTATCGACTACAAAACTAATGGTTCTGACGTCATAAGACGTCGCGTGACAGTCTCTCCAGAGATAAACAAGAGAGAAACTACCTTTGGACAAGTCCCCACTGCTGACGGCAGGCGGGCAGCGCTCTCAGTCGCTCATTACGAGCAATTTCCATTGAGTGTCACTTCTCCCCTTTTTCTTCACAGACGTGAGTGATGAATATGAACTTCTGGGAACCTAACCTAACCTTACAAAGAATATTTTAAACGAGAAAGAAATTCAGGTCCTCGGTTGCCCGGGTCGTTCCAGAAAGCAGCTCCACCCACACCTTAATCACTGCCCCCTTATAAGTGGAAAGTTAAACCGCAGGAAAAAATGAAAAAAGGACTGACACTCAATAGGAACTGCTTGTACTGCCTGCCTGCCTGCCTGCCGGTAAGCGCAGGTACTACTCCTAGTAGGACAAACGGCTTAATGTAGTTTCAACTGTTTCACAATTTTTCTATGTTCCTCTCTCTCTCTCTCTCTCTCTCTCTCTCTCTCTCTCTCTCTCTCTCTGATCAATACCCAGAGCTGTGCATACTGGAAAGAAATATGATCAGTGGGGCAAATTACTTATGTATCACCAATAGTATTAGTGATACATAAGTAATTAGTCTAATACATATTCTAGTGAGGTTACCTGCATTTGAGAGGACTTCCATCAATGCTAAGGTCTGCAGGATGTGATGAGAGAGCAATAAGGAAGAGATTAGGTCGGGTTGGGTGGGGGGGGGGGAAATGCTCCTTGGAGAACCTCACTGTATGGTTTGAGGGTTTGGAAGTTGACGTCTTTATGAATGGCTCTGTCCTGGCGGCTAGTTATGAAACGAGTAACTATTTTGTGTCATTTCTATTGAGGCTGATCTGTTGAGGTTGATGTCAAGTGTCTCTTTTTTATGAAGACGTATGAAGGAACAGTGTCAAAGGTTAATAACTATTACCACTAGTAATGTGCGGGGGGAGGGGGATTGTGACTTATAGAAGCCATCCGGTATGCGTTGTCTGAAGTCTGTGCGCAAAGTGATAGTGGAGTGAATGGGTTAACTTATATTCGTGCTGGGTGGGTGGGTGGGAGTGGAACATTTTGGTTGCCTGTTGTGAATCAGTTTTTCAAGGCTTTTGGACACTGTTGGCCGTAGCGATAGTAGAGTTTGAGGAGGAAGGGGAGCTAGGTAGCTTGAAGGGTTTGAAAATGGGTATTATGTAAGTAAGTTTCCAGATATTTGGGACTTTGCTACGGCTGAAGATATCTGTGGTATTAATAATAATAATAATGATAATAATATTAATAATAATAATAATAATAATAATAATAATAATAATAATAATAATAATAATCCATTAAATCAACTGCAACCAAAGGCTGGAAATCATAAAGAAAACACAGAGAACTGTACCAACGGTACATGAAGACTCGTCCGCCACATGGAGAGGCTGGAGCAAGAAGCAGAAGAAAAGGTTAGTGTACCGAAGGGCGTGAGAGCTAGAAGGCTAACCAGTACAGCCTGTTGGAGGTAATGTGACTGAAACGGGGAGACAAATATGTTCCGAAATCAAGCGTATCAAAGGAAGTCGATTGATAAAGGAAGGAAGTCGACTGACAAAGGAAGGAAGTCGACTGACAAAATAAGGAAGTCGACTGACAAAGGAAGCGTTACAGGACAATACCAGTGGGAAAATATATACACAAGTTGTCTGAAGCCAAGGAATGGTAACTGCAGGGTAATACAAATATGATTAGATGGAAATACAAGGTGTGACTATGTCTTTAAAAGATTAGAAATCAGGTGGCGAACGATGAAGTCAAGAAAGTTCATGGTAATATTTCTGACTCCACCAAATCTGGACGCAGGAACAAATAAATATGAAAAGAGGAACAAGCCTGAATACTGTTACACAATACGGGTAGAGGAAGAGGCATGTCTTGTGCCAAAGGTTTGGATAAACACAAAAACTAGTATGCCATAAGGAAGACGAAGTGGAAGCTACTGCAAAGATTAGGAAGCAGTGTTTGGCATGCGTGGTTGGGACGCACGTGGAGGAGTGAGTACCCGATGATGGCAATGAGTTCGCAGTGGGCGAGGGCAGCCCACATTGGGCCTCCCATCACAAGGTTACATCACAACAGTGTACAAGTCTGACGCATCAGCCCGCACCAGTGAACAGTGGTGGCGTATTGGGACACAAGTGACACGAGGTCTTACAGACACTGGAAGTACTTTATATGTAACACATCTGGTCTGGGGAGAACCCTGGAAGACTAATTATATTATTTGGTTCACTGCAACAGACGACGTTGGACTGTGTGACTTTATATGTAATCTGGAGGTTACGAAGAGTGAGATGAGTAATTCATGTGAAGTATAAATTACTGTGGTCCTGTGCCACCACAATCTGAGGGTACTGTAACACCACAGTCTGGGGGTGCTGTAACACCACAGTCCGGGGTGCTGTAACGCCAGAGTCTGGGGATTTTGTAATACCACAGTCTGAGGGTGCTGTAACACCACAGTCTGGGGGTGCTGTAATACCACAGTCTGAGGGTGCTGTAACACCACAGTCTGGGGGTGCTGTAACACCACAGTCTGGGGGTAGTGTAACGCCAAAGTCTGGGGATTTTGTAATACCACAGTCTTGGGGTGCCGTAACACCATAGTCTGGGGGTGCTGTAACACCGCAGTTTGGGGGGAAATGTACCAACATTGTGCGACTAATGAAGCTCACGTGTCAGTTGCCTTAGTCAGCAAAACGTGTGAAGCAGTGAGGAACTTTTAAGAGACATTAGCGACACAGAGACTGAGTATAGCATCTGGACTGTCTCTCTCCACGATCTTATGTTCTATGTCTGAAGGCTGCACATCCACATACAGACACAAAAGATATAGTAATACATTAAGGTAAATATTTACACGCCTTGCACCACTCTGTTTTTCTAAGAATATTCCACCAGAAGACTAACCCTGTAAACATCAGCAGAATCAATACATTATTGTAAAACAGAGTTTACCATCACATCTCATCAGTCTAAGAACTTATGCACATTCCTGTACAAGGCCGAAGCAATACTCCTGACCTTTTACACAGCAGACACCCCAGGCCCCCACACCATAACTGTCTCTCCACGACACTGTTGCTCTGATCACTGTCTCGTCTGTCTCTTGTAACCTGTCCGCCACCTTCTGACCTTTAACGTCACCCAAGAAGTATATTCATAACCAAGTGACACTCCTGTAAGGACGACGTATAACGAGAAGTCCTCCTTTAACACTTTCTCCAACCTTACTAACGAAACCTGTTCTACCAAAATAGAAGTGAGCAACATATCATCCTTACGATAGGACAAGTCACTTCCAGTTCCATGCCGTACGTGTACGAAAGAAACTCCTCCTCGGGAGGTCATCCCTTAATGCCAGATGGACACAATATAAATAATACTGCATTCCAGCACTAGAGAGGCAGCCCTAACCTAGAAACACGCAAAACATAGATCATTAAACCAAGCTAAACACATGAGGTCTTCTTTTTTTCTCTTGTATAAAGAGGCAGCGATCACGGGCACTCGCGCCCGCCTCAAGGTCGGGCCTAATGGAAACAAGAAAAAGGTCACTGGTTCTCCTGGTGATGATAGACCTGCCTCGCAACGGCAGACAGATTGTGGAAGTCGAGGCAACGTAAGAAGGTAAAATGCTCCAGTCCAGCGGTGGAAAGCCAGGCAAACTCACCTGGCAAACAGAAAACAGCATCGGTATCTAGTTTGCCGTCGTAGCTACGTTTGCATATTGTTGTATCATTAAGCCCATCAGGAGAGGACTTGACAAGGTGCAGGAGACAAGTAACTGTCGTCAGAGGCTCTATTCCAGTTCTTGAACCTTGTTTTCCTCACCTTGGCAGCTACGTTCGTCTCCCACTGTCCACTCCCCACACGTGACGTCCCACAGATTTTCCGCGGGGATTCATATTAAGTCTAACAGTAGGCCAGTGCGGGCCCTCCACTTCAGACGAGCCTGGAGCCAGTCCCACTTTACCCTGCTGGAGTGCATGGAACAATGAATGTATGACGAAGATTTCAAGAAATTTTACCTACAGCTGCAGGTCACATGTTTGCTCTGCAGTTGATGCCACAGTCCAGTCAATTGCAGCGCCTCAGATCCTCCTGAAGTGTGATATACACGAGGTCTGCCGCTGGAACGCCCACAGAAAGACGGATCCTCCGCCTACCATCGCGTGATCCACTCGAAGACCCCAGGCCAACTATATCATGTCTGACTGGCAGTGTTCGTCTGTCTTGTCAGTTCCCACATCACAACAACCCTAGCTCGCTCAGCAATGACTCTTGGTGCATTCGTTCATGCATTACGTTCTGCAGGAATTTCTTATCAGAATTTTCATAAACTCGTCACGCAATGTCTCAGTCTTCCTGAGGTTATCACTAAGCTTACGGAAACCTCAAGAGCGACATATTCTTCAAGAACTCTGCCTCAACCTCAGCCACAGTTTACGCCACAGTCTTGCCTCAGCCACCTACTCTAGCAATCAAAACCTCGTATTCAGCAATAGCTTTATCTCCCATAATGCATTCTGTTATGGTAGACCTAAACCCCAGTAGGGCTGTGAAACTGGTTAGTATTATCGTCATAGTCACTGGAAAATATATTTAAGTCATTCTCTACCAGATCTTTTTCCGTCTCCTGAAGTTTAGTAATATTCAACCACTCCGTCAGATACAACAAGACGACTCACGCAGTTGAAGTTCCTCGTCACACTCTCCTCCAGAGTTTCCATACGTTTCCATCATCGCACAAAAGACGTTTTCAATAAGTATTTCACAAACATTTGGTCTTCCAAGACTCTCAAACTCGGTGACCTTCACCACCGAGCCTCTGGCTCAACCCGAGGCTCGTTTCCAGGACCGTCTGAGGGAGAGGCTGGTGCGCGTGTTCAATCCAACAGGATTTGACAACCTGTCTCCAGTCTCAAGATGGTGGGGACCAAACTTCCCCGTTGGTGACTCAAGAGTCCCAAGGCGAAACCAAGGTTCCTGCGACACTATCCAACAAGCGCTGAGCCACACGTTAGAAATATAGCTCTGTAATAATAGGGAACTATTGGAAAAAGAAACGTATTCAGTGGTAAATGACCTGGTCGAAGTCAAGCAGGATCTAGTTCTCAACTTGTCCATGAAGTTAAACACTGACCTTCCGTCAAAATCCGCTGGTACTGTATCATTCAGGTATTATGTCAACGGGCTTACATTTGTGAAGATAAACGCCCGCTTGCCTTGAACCCAGACTCATACTGAACCCTAACTAACGTTTTTCTTTTTCGTCTTTTTTTTTTGTCTTGAGATTCCGCGGAGTTTCAAGAAAATTTCTTGGTATTTCCTGAAGGTGTTATTTTGCGAAGTCAGCTATTTAGCGGACAGACGATGGACGCCCGCACGCCCTCCAGCCAGTCGAGTGCCCATCGCCTCAGCCTTATATAATAACTCTGGCCTCACACACACATTCCACCGCTCATTATAGAAATAATGCGGGTTCAATATTTTCTCTCTCTCTCTCTCTCTCTCTCTCTCTCTCTCTCTCTCTCTCTCTCTCTCTATCATGGCGACAGAACAGACTTTGCCTGAATCATACCTCCTCACCTCCCGCGTCAACCTTAACATTAAGCAGTCTTGATATTTTCCGTCAGTCTCGTCTTAATTCCTCCAGTTCCTTAAAACCTTTGATAATCATCGGGCGTCAGTTTCTTGATCTATCGTCCCCTGTTGACTTTACGTCTCTCAGCTTCCTACTTCGCCGCTTCTCTTCCTGACCGCTGTTGGTCGCTCGGTGGGGAACGAACGATGGCTGACGCTCCTCCCATTACTCCTGGAAAACTCTGAGGCCAAAAGTCTGCTTGTATCAGCCATTCTTGCGCCTCTGCTTCGTACCCAACCAACCCCCACAGCTCCGAATTCATGTATCCTAAGGGCTGTTTATAGTCTGTTCCTGTCAACTAAGCCACAGGCCTTTCTAAGAACTTGTATCCCACTCTTTTGCATTTTTTCCCCCTAGAATGGCCTTCAAGACAGGTTTGCGAGCCATAAAACTTGGTGTCTCCATAAATCTAAAAGGTTCACTTCTTGCCGTTTGTGATGGACCGATCGCCGCTCCTCTAATGCTTGGTTTCATCACCCATACTTTTTCAGCTTAATTCCCAGCACAGATCTTCATACAGAGGCGTACCCGCTGCATCCATCCAGTGCTTGAGCGGCCACATTACCATCACCCTAGTCCTCACGGGAACAGAAAGTGACATTAGTCAACCAAACACCATCTAACACCCGCTTTAATCTCGTAACGCTGCTTAGCTCTTGGGTCCACTTGAGGAACCTTACTGCTTATCTTATTATCCGGCTTTCCTGCCTCTCCCTCAGCAGTCCCATCCTTTTATCTTGTTACTTCCATCATCCAGTCCACCTCTCTCTTTCTCTCTTACCTCAGTCCACTTACGGGAGTTACTCCTCCGCTTCTGATCACCAGCTGAACGTAAAATGCTACCGAGCGGGTCACATCCCCCGTAGACGTTAACCTCCTTCAGGAGATTCTCAGTAGAGACGAGGTTCGCTGCTGACAGACGTATAGAGTCACGTTATAAAGATGCAGTCCTTTGTGTTCTGAATTTAATCCAAGCCTTCCATAGATTTTCATAACAAATCAGTACATATAATGGAAGCTGCATATAATCGTACATAAGGTAGAACAGACCTTGCGACATTGTTTGACCTCACTGAAATGACGTAAACAATTCTCTCTCTCTCTCTCTCTCTCTCTCTCTCTCTCTCTCTCTCTCTATTCTCTCTTCGTCTCCCTGACCCCATCCCCCCTTTAATGAGCGTCTCCTTAAGTGTACACTCCCGTCATTAGTATGCTTGCCAGACTCGCCACCAGGAGCTGTCACAACACAATTTCTAACATTAAGTTTCCGAGGGTAAACATGTGTTGTATACTAGAGGTGAGTTACATGAATTTGAAATACGTATCAGGTGTTTGCAGAGGACGTCTCCAGCATAATGTCACCTGCTGAGCACCGTGTTAGAGGAGGCTGGAAGGCGGGAAACTGAGATGTATCGCTGAGGATGTGTTGCGGCTGGAGCGGGGAACTGAGATACGTACCTTCGCTGAGGAAGTAATGTTTCCTCGAGGCAGGACACGGAGACATATCGCTGAGGTTGACATACATCCACTCTGGCCACTGGCTCTCCACTCGTACGGTATCCGCAACACTCACATGTGTCTGACTACATCATTGTGGGTCATTTGTCTCACCTCACATCCATCCCCCTCCCTCTCTCCCTCCCTCCCTCCTGCCTCTCTCATACGATCTCGTTCACTAACCAGATATCCTCATCTTTCTGAGTAATGGCCACGCGGCTCAAGACGTGGGGTACCGAAGGTAGACACGTGATCAACTAACCTTCGTACGAACGTCACTCAGATACGCAAGAAGCTGACCTCCTCCTGTGGACAAGTAACCCCTAGTGAGGCCTACCGACTGGCCTTTCAGTCAGGGTCGCAACAAACGCTCTTGCTCAGATATTAAATCTTTACATACAAGGACGCCGTCGACAGGAGCGGACTTCGCCAACACTGTCCCCATATCAGAGTTGAAGTTCAAGTGAGCTTCAGGCTCTATGAGTGGCTGCAGTGCAAGAGACAGGCAGTAAGCAGAAAAAGGCCCAATGTTTTTGATGATAGAATAGAAGGTGTGCAGGAGGTGCAGTGCTGTACAGCCACCAGTCCAGCGTATCACCATTCAAAGGGTCACTATCATCACCGAGCATCCACCTCCACGTACTGATCCCACTCCTGCTGCCTCTCTCGGCCATCACATCAACACCAGACATGTATCTTTCATACACCGTCGCCCAGCTAAGAAATCAGCAGACGCTTACGACACTTCCCGCCCCACAATACCGAAAGAAAGCCACCCCAGGAGGCAGCAAGGCTTGTGTAACCAGAAGAGACCCAACCACAGCTCCAGCAGGCACCACAGGGCCCTCCACACACCCTGGTCGTTCTCCAACCCGCTTCTCCGGGAGCGTCGCTGGCTAGGCGTTCTCCACTGGGGTTCGCCGTAACCGTCGTGATGTTGTCATTCCTTTCACTCTTCTTCCTTCCCCGTCAGCGGGGCCTGGACAGCTGGACCTATAGCCTGAAGACTCTCACCTGAATCAACTGGGCCTCTCACCCAAGGACCCCTTACTGTGTTCATGCTATCATTTAGAGAGTATTACTTGAGGAGGGTCTGATCAGAAGGAAGACTATATAAATTTCATCACTAATAATACTATATAAATTCGAGGACACACTTTGGAAAATAAACACACACACGAAAACATCTATGTTATGATAATAACCCCAGGGACTGCACACTTCCATCCGGTAAAACCGGTTAAGTGCAGTAGTGTCTTCAGTATAATAAGATTTCTGAAAATTAGTTTAATAAAGAACAAATTAGTTACAAGCCAGAGATGATTAACCAACTTTGGGCTAAATGAAAATCGATGAATTATTTCCGAATTTCTTGTAAGGATGTAAAATTCAGACTTTTTTTTTTTTAAGATGAATATGGTTAAACTAAACAGTAAATATTCGAAGAATTGTGAGACTGTGCCTTGACCGGTTGGAGAAGTATAAATGACTCGAGTATTACCTCCACGACAGTCCTTGAAACACTCGAAGGGAGGGGCAGATGTTGTTGGGCAATACATACTTCAGACCTGTACTTGTTTGTCATGTGTTGCGAGTCCGCAAGACACGAAGCAGGAGGGATGCCTGGGGCAACACAAACCCCCGCACGTGCTTGTCATGTGTTGCTAGCACGAAGAACCTCTCTCACTAAAGAACCACACCCACAGGTGATGTACTCAAGCCCAGCCACCACCCAACCTAACCCAGCCCACAGTACACTTACATTCAGCCCCGTTCAACTCAGCCGTCATCAGGCTGGACTTAACACAGCCCTGTCTGCCTCTAGCTCTAAACTAGCCCACTCCCTCTACACTCCTGCCTTCCCCAAGCCTAACCCAGCCCAACACGGCTACTCCCAGCAAAGCCCCACCCATTTCCATTCCACCCCTTATCCAACCCAACCCGGTCCAACCCCGTGTCCTGCCAGCCCAGGTAAAAAGCCCTGCTCTCAACTTAACCCAATCATCGTGCCCTCAGTCAACCCAACCAAACCCTGCCCTCAACCAGTCCAATCAAGTTTTCACACTGCCCAATCCAAATCTCTCTCAGCGCAGCCCAACTCAGCCCTCGCGTCGCCAAACCTATCAAGGCTCCGCCTTCCACGGCCCAGACAACCCAAGGGCCGAACTGACAGCTCTAAACCAGCCCCGCCCCAGTATAGCCTTGCATAGCCTAGCCCTGGTCTCAGCTAGCACTTTCCATAGCTCTTAGCAGCTCTCTCAGTTCAGCTGGATTAACACACACACACACACACACACAGCATCAAGAAATTTAAAAAGTTGTATGATGGTAAAGAATGTTTAAGAGATAAGGGCCCCACGAGTGTAAATCTCCATACCCGTACATTACATATGGAGGTCAACAGGTAAATTAAACACTAATTCAACAACAGCCCGTTCTTAATAATAGAATCAAAATTGAGCTAAAATACGAAGGTTGTGGAGGTGCAACATAAGCTCCATTGCTTTCACAAAGACAGTGAGAATGTTAGGCGAACTACGCTACACTGAATACATTTCCTTGGTTATCATTATCCCTTATCATCATCATCTCTGTTACGAATTCCTGAGGGCGGATCAGGCGTATACTTGCACCTTTTGCCGGCAGCTGCCGAACCATGAATATGTAATAAGTCCCCAAGCCAAGACAAACTGGCGCTCCACACCAGAAGGTCTGTAGAAACTAACGCCACACCATTTATTTACTTCACCGTCTAATGCAAAGTGAAGGTATCCAAAGATGAAATACACTGGCTCAGACTGCTGTGATTTCCCTATGGGATCTGCTGCTTGATAACACTGCATGTGTATTCACGAAAATGTTTTACTTGAATAAATTCGTGGTATGATCTATTCTGATCCACATAGTAAGATGATGCCACTATACCGAATTTCACAGCGAGCGTAAAGCAGGTTTAATCTAAACTGGTTTAATGTGGGTTCTTTTTTTCCTCGTCCTCTGGAAACTGTTGAATATAAGGCCTGTTCATCACCGATCAAGGAATATTATGACTAAGTCAACAGCATCTCGGGTTTAAGACGAGCTAGGGTCGCAGGGGAACAGCGTTGGTGAAACAATGTTACCACAGCCATTCTCCCGCAACACCGACCTGGCAACTCAACATTACGTCATGGCGTCCGTTTTTATCTCAGGACACCCGAGGCACTTGAGCCTCCACTCCCATGGACCTTGGCCGACAGCGAGATGCTCCACTTGAAGGCCCAACGGTAGCACAACCAACCACCGCCAACGGAAAAGGGGCAAGTTCCTCAGCTTGGCGCTGTTAGGTTGGATAAGACTTGTCTTGAGTGAGGCAGCGGAGATCCCTTTCTCGGAGTTCATTTTATAAGTACTAAAGTTTCAGGTTGATGCTTAATACTTTCTCTTCCTCCGGAGGGCATATGGCATTATTCTTCTGAAATCGATTCTTTTTTTCTCCCCGAGTCGTCTGGTGGAAAGATTTGTCGAGTTTTCCTTGAGCCAGGAATTGCGTAACACAGACCTCGCGGGTCGTCAGCCACATCAGAATGTGATCCTTAGGCTTCGATTCGAAGGCGTTTAACCTGTTGTCATTCATATAAGCCGGTTATGTGTGCCAGCATCAGATTGTGTGCATGGAACAAGTTATGAGACGCTTATGGGCACCAGCGCTCCAGAACCCCATATAGATACTTAGATAAAATTCTCATCGGCACATCCAGGGCCTTAAGCCCTTGCTTACGCAAGGACGACACGAAGATCCCGAGTAACTACCAGCGATCAGAGGCTGAGTAGTTCTGGTTTTTCTTACTACCAGACTGCGTAGGGTGCACAACGCACTGCACTCCCGCAGAATGTTGGTGCAGCGGTTGTAGAAAAAGCCCAAGCCTGTACGTGGGCAAGCAATACACTAGCATGAGCGAATAGAAACTTGCGTGCGCCCTCCTGGGAGTCTGCCCAAAAGATTTTCCACTGAAAACGTTCACCGGTACACTGATGTACCCACTCCCCCTGTTGGGCACTGTGGATAGTAAGACTCCAAGCACTGTCCTCAGTCACAGATACCTTCCTGACCTGATTTCTAGTCCGACAGTCTAAGTGCGGCAAGAGACTTCCACCCAGTCAAACGTAACAATGAAATTTGGCTGGAAGGTAATGAAATTAACCACCTCCTGAGACCCTGGCTCAGGGTACGAGCACATTGCTCACAGGCATACGTCTAAAACCTGAGTCTCGAATGTACCACTTCACGACTGTCGAGGATTAAGTAAATAAATCTTAACCTATCCAAGGACTTTACCCAAGTTAGTCCCTGAATATTGGAAAATCATGTGCCGCTGCTCCCAGTTAATCTTGTTTCTGCAAAAAATCGTAACTCTGCCTGAGGCAGAAATGCAAACAGTCTGTATTTTGTTCGGACCGTATCTGGACGAGAATGATCTGTTCTGAATACACCAAAGTTCTACATTCAAAGCCTTCTTCAGCGTACTGATGCTCAATGTTAAAGAATTTCTAAGGTTAAAAGATATTCGGACGAACCTTAAACCAGTGTATCTCGAAACACCCTCAAACTCTTTGCTGCCCTGTGAGAGTCTGTGATTACCGTATCTCAAGACTTATGCAATCGGAAACAAGTTTGGTAGGCTCTTACATCAAACCCAAGTGGAAGCACACGCAGTATTTTCTACGAGCTGTATCTCATGACCCGTCTTAAAAGCAGGTTCATAAAACCAGCTAAATGAAAAGTGGCTACGCTAGTCTTCAGCATACTCTCCGCCTTCCTGTCCATTACTCTTTTGCTATCCCTCTTCCGTCCCTCAACCACGAAAGAAGATGGTGTCGTAGATACAGATAGCTTCATCTTTAAACATTCGTGTCTCACAGTTTTCCCCAAGACGAAGAAAAACTTCCTAAAACCACACAACTGCCCAGCGCTTTTGCGGGAAAGAGACAGAACACAGCGTCAAGCAACACCCTATGTTATTCAATCTTCCTCACGATATCCTTTCTTGGATGGTGAGGACCTCTAAAACCCTTTCTGGAGGACCGAGGATAGACATTTTTTGAAAAGTAGTGTTCCCTTATGGCTGTCAAACTAAACTATTAAACTTTAAACACACACACACACACACACACACACACACACACACACACACACACACACACACACACACACACACACACAC
>JAYMFT010055127.1:0-29623 GCA_038088735.1 Panulirus argus | reverse complement strand
ATATATATATATATATATATATATATATAGATAGATAGATAGATAGATAGATAGATAGATAGATAGATAGATGAATAGAATTGCAAGACGAATTTGTAGTTGTTAAATGAATCTGGTGAGTTAGGATAGTACAGTCGTTAATACTCATTATATCCTACGAATTACAGAATCATGATAGAGGTGTATGTGTGAAGGAAGCGCCACGTCTACTGCCTTCTCGAGCAGGTCTCCCTCAGAGCTATGACGTTGCTTTTGACTTTCTTTTATGTGACTGGGACAAGGAACAGAGACTGGTGAGCAGTGAAAGAAACACTGGAAAGCATTTCTTACTTTTTTCGTAATAACTCATTCTGTGTGCAATCACCGTTTGAATACTGTTATTTATGGAAAGATCGTGAAGTTTCTGATCATCCACAAATACTTTATGCAGATTTTTGATAAAAAGAGTCGGTTACTTTCCATGGGAGGTATGATTAGTCCTCTTCACCAAAACTGATAACCCGAGAAATATCCTACAATGCCTGCTCTTTCATAGCAGGGACGTTGATTATCTAATTGTGATTAACAGCGTCTGTAGCTAGACGTAGCCTCTATCCTCGATGGCTAATTAGTACAGCTTAATAAGTGAATTCATTCCACACCTCTCCCTGTTTTCTTTTTACCTTGCCTCAATCACAGTGTGTGCAGTCAAAGGCATCATGAGATAGCCAAGTTGCCCATGGTGTCCCTAAGTGAGCAAGTAATTTACCCTGACGTTGAGTGAGCTGATGTATGTACTCTAATATACAGGGATCTGGCATGAGCTAAGTGTTGTACGAATACCCAGTATGACCCGTGACTGACCCACTTTGAACCCTGAGTGAACCAAGAAGCCTCAGTGTGTAACCCAGTTATAAGCTGAAGGACTTCGCGTGACTCAGTGTGAGCTGAGTGACCCACCGTGACCCGTAACCCTGGCAGGAGGAGGCTGGTGGGAGCAGTATGGCCAGCGAGCTGAACCTTTCCAACGTCGGAGGCGTGTTCGTGGTGCTGCTGGGCGGGATGGGCCTGGCCCTCATCGTGGCCATCGGAGAGTTCATCCTCGAGTGCTGGGACATCGCCAAGGAAGACCAGGTGGGTGCTCTGCTATCCTGTTTGGGGTTGTGGTGGTGACGCCTGGTACCCATCTGCAGTGGGTGATGGTAAGGTATAACACCCACGTACTTGAAGATGACAGCGTGGTACAGTATTTATCAGTTGGGAGGGATTGAGGGGTAGAACCTTCCTGACGAAGGTGATAGCTTGCTGTAATACCTACCTACTGGGGTTAGTGGCAGGGTGTATAGTACCTTCCTGCTAGAGGTGATGGGATTCAGTAACAACATGTTGAGGTGATGGTGTGGTACAGTACCTGCCTGCTGGGGTGATGGTGTGGTGCAGTACCTGCCTGCTGGGGTGATGGTGTGGTGCAGTACCTGCCTGCTGTGGTGATGGTGTGGTGCAGTACCTGCCTGCTGTGGTGATGGTGTGGTAAAGTACCTGCCTGCTGGGTTCCTGGTCTGGTACAGGACCTTCCTGCTGGGGTGATGGTGTGGTACCAAACCTGCCTGCTGGGGAGATGGTGTGGTACAGAACCTGCCTGCTGGTGCGCTAGTGTGGTACAATACCTATCTCCTGGGGTGATGGGGTGGTATGAAACACTACGCACTACCTGGGTATGACTGCAGGATGTAGTATCTTACCTACCGGACATACTAGTGTGGCAATGTGATTATGATGATGGAGTACAGGAGCAACTGCTGGAGATGGTACTGGGACTTACTACCTACCGGCCTGAGGTGATAATGGGGTGGAAGAACCTGTCTGGTGTGGGTGATGGCGAGGTAACAGTGCTTACTAGGCGGGGAATGACGATTGAATGAGATGACATAGTGCATGCTAATTAAGGTTAATAGGTAGAATCTCCTTGCTGGATGCTGTGAAGTACACAGCATCCACCTGCCAAGCTGTAGCGGGACTACTCAGCTAAAAGGAGGGAATGGAGTCACTTAAAACTGATATTGAGGAACAGGACAACAGGATAGTCTCGAGGAAAAAGATGGGTGGGTAAGCCAAAGCAACAACAGATATACTATGCGTAAGGCGGAGAGGAATGCCAGGACTGAAATACATGGTTTGCAGGGGATGCAGCACATCCATTCAGGAGATGAGAGGGACAACGACCGTGACAGTGGAGGAAATGAGCCCACGAATTTCGGTTGAAGGTATAAATAAATACCCACTAAAGTAATAATGAAAGCCAGTTGTTAATTTTCTGGAGACGATCGAGTTAGCGGTACTATATAGCTGGGGAAAAAAATAAGCATCAAGCTTAAAGCCCAGAGCTGGTGGATGATTTGGAGGATACAGAAATGTGTCACCGTAAGTGAGGGAGACTGTATGATGTGCAACCTAAACATGTCTGGTAAGAAAATAGAATAGCGAGACGTAATCTGAAGGGATTTATATCGGTCACGATAGCTGGTCCGTAAGACTGTGACGATAAATCCAGGAACAATAATTCTCTGGATGGTGGAGGTTTGCGAAATGAAAGTGAGAAAAAAAAAACAGGAGAATCGGGATAAATTGAAGGAGAGGGAGAGAGGCAACACCACTAAAGGGAACATTTACGTTAAGGAAAAATGTGCTGGAGTCTAAGACGAACGAACAAACTGTCAGTCAGAAAGGTGTTCATTAGGCGTAATGATAACTATAAGATACACAGCAAAGGATGGAAGTGGAAAGCGAAAGAAGAAATAGCGGGAGCAGAAAAACTCGGGATAGACAGAGGAAAATGAGACAGTGCTCCAACCCCGGGCACTAAAGGGACGGAATGGAACAGCAGTGTCATTGATACTGATGGAATGGCGGGAAACGGGAGGATGCTTGCTCTTAGGGTCGAATAGATCAGATGAAGTCGGGTATCATAGGCACTTGAAGCTAATCCCAACAAGGAGATTGAATCTCATGCATAGTATCCTCGAAGGTTGTACAGTGACAGAGAGAGGATGGACACGCTGTTCTGGTGAAGATATCAAAATTCCAAAGGGGTAAGGTTAGCGATGGACTTCTTATACTTTTTGAGGAAAATAGTGATGAAAAAGGTCAACCCATTGGGCTTCTTTGTATATAATCCTTCAAAGAGATTAAATGAGCTAGAAGAAATGTACGAAAGTAATAAAAAGGAGCGATAAAGATGGGGCAAGAAGCTGACGAATCAGTTGTCGTGCTTGAGGATTTCAACCGTAAGTAGCTACATAGGAAAATGTAAGATCCACACGGAGATGAAAACACATGGAGATCAAAGTACGAGAGGACCTCTTGTACCGGCATATCAAATAGTTCACTTGGGTTACAGAAATGGACATAACGCTAAAAGCTGATATAGTCTTCGGGTAATTTCGCCTTGAAACTGAAAACCTTATCTGTGGAACACCACTTGGGAAAAGCGATCATTTCTTGCTTAAAAGTGAACACATATTCAATGGCTATGAGCTTAAGTATAAAGGGAAGACCTTAACCAATAGAGAGAAGAGGAAAAGAAACAATGAAAAAAATACCGGATTTGAGAAACGAACTGAAGTCTGAATTCCGGAATACTGAAACTGAATAGTTATCACAGATGTAGCAGAATCTAAAAGGAAGAAGTAGCAAAAGTGGATATTGACTGAAGGGAATGAAGAGTAAAGGACAGAGCAAAGAATGGATGAGTAGGTTCACAAATGTAAACAGAGAAATACATAGTGTAACACATAGTATAGATAGTATAGAAAAGGTATGAGACACAGATGACAGGGAGGGTTCGGAAAGTACATGAGGGTAAAATGTAACTATATAGTGACGAGAACAAGAGAGGTACAAAAGAAACGTTCCTGAAAAAAGTCTACCTCAACTAATCCATAAACTAGTAAAGAGGAAATTTAAGTAAAGTCCCTAATGATTAGATCAAGCAACCCAAAAGGAGTAGATACTGACGAAAACGAAGACACGACAAGAACTAAACGCAAAACTTTATAGCTTACATACCCTTACTAGACAGGAAGGAAGATATACTGGAGAAAAATAGAAAGGAAGTAAAGTCTTCGGATGTAAGCAGGCTCATGAAGGAAATGAAGCCACACAAGCCTCATGGCCCGGATGATATTACCATTTATGGTGAAGGAGTGTACAGAGGCCCTGGAAAAACTGTTGGAGTGTTACTTAAGATCTCGTCCGAGAAGGATAGTGATCAGATGGAACTGAGGGAAAGCAAAGTAGTGACGATACTTAAGAGGAGATGGCAGACAGGTCGTCCTAAACTACGAATGCTGTGTCATAAACGAACGTAGAAGACAATGCACTGGAGAAGATAATCATATGGAGAATTTGTTTCCCTGCAGAAACGTCTTGAAATATGGCATGGATGTAGACAGAAAAAAAATTTCACGCACGTCTCATCTACTACATTAGACTTCTACAAGAGAGTAAGCAATATTCTTGAAAATATAGAAATAAGATGCGTTTTTAGATTACTAACTCTTTGACTACCAGAGGGTCTTGTGATACTGTCCCACACAGGAGGATGAAGATGGAAAGTGGCTCCCAAGGTACTGTTAGAGGAGGGCTGGCTAATAAGAACAGATGACTCGTGTCAGGGAAAGTTCTTTCAAACAGGGTGATACCAACAAGTAGGGTTCCTCAAGGCTCAGTGCTGGGACCGTAGCTATTCCTGATCCAAGTGAATGAAACGCCATATGAAATCAGTTCATATCAGGATGTGTTGGCTTATATTAGCAGTATTATTGATGATGTACAAAGTACAATGGGAGTGCAGTATAATATAAAAAAAAAAGTTAAAAGCAGCAGTAGTCAGACAGACAGATGGCTACTGAAATTTAACCGTAAATATAAAACAATGAAGACGGGAAAAGGAGTAGACAGATCAGAATGCAACTAAATATTATGGGGAAACGAATCAAACGTAACAAATTTTGAAAGTGACCTTAGAGATTACAAAACGCACAAACAACTAGTTGAGGATCAAAGAATGAGGATCCTAAGGGAAAGAAATATTTTGATGTTAAATCTGCCTTAAAGTTACAAGATAGGGTTCCTTCCTCATATGCAGAGGAAGAAAATCACAAATAGATAATCACGCACCCACACACACACACACACACACACACACACAGTGAGAGAAGACCTCGTTGTGAACATTATCTAGCTGGAAATAAGCTGCAGGACTGTGTGTGTGAGAGGGAATTAAGAGTGAGTTCGTCCCTAACCGGTAGCCAGAGTCCTGCATGAAGACGGTGGTAAAGGAGACACTCATCTGCCGGCAAGTATCAGAGTAACATTCAAGAACATGGATAAGGAAATATTTAGCAAGTTGTTCACGTCCTACTGTTGGCCAATACCAGAATATACTTCCCCAGAATATACTTCTCAAGATTGGTCACTGCACTTGAAAGAGCAAAAAGAAGTAATAAACACGGTCTAGAACAGGGCATCACAGATCGTGCTGACATTAAGAGAAATGCGTTACAGGAAGAGATGTATATAGTGAACAGTTCTTCAAAAGATGCAGGGTTAGAGAAGCAAGAGTCCATTACTTAAAATTCATGAAGGAAATTGTCAAAAAGGAAGTAAAGAAGTATTTTTATAGTATAAGAGTATTGGATAAATGGTATAAACTAGTTACGACATACTAAATGTTCACAGAATACAGAGAAATATTATCTTCATCTCCACTTTACTTATATATCCACATCCTCTCACCTTTCATGCTCCACTTCTCTTGTGAGCTCATACACTCCTTTACCTTTCCTCTCATTTTTGGTGTCCCACTTTCTATGCGTCCACTCAGACTCGCCTCATACTTTGTCTTTGGGCTCCAACACTGGTACAACTCGCAACCTTCCGTAGGTCTCATACACCTGAGCCCATTTACGCCACTCACATACTCTAATAAATATTCCTGTCCTGTTCCTCCTTTATTACACGCCCATGCCCCCCTCATCACTCACTCACCTGCCGGCTATATACACATATGACTATATAATTTCCACATTTCTCTCAATCCTGTATCGCCCAACTTTCCTCATCTTCTGCCTTAACTTCGTTGTCTAAGCTCATACGAAAACCATCGACGGGCTAGTACCAAAAGCAGTCCGGTTCAGTTCCACCAGAGTTTCGAATAACTTTAGCAGTGCGGAAGCACCTCTAGTGGGTTACATTTATTCTTTGGCATTACTCCAGTGTTCTGGGTTACTGTACTCTATCTTCTTAAGTCTTTTATGATGAGAATCTAGTATTCAGAAACTTTAGTCTTTGATTATGAGGCTGTCCCTAAGTTTAAAGTTCTAGTTTTTTGTGCTGTCAAAGCCAGTGAATTCTGAAGTCTTCTACAGACCTAAATTTCCTAGCCCTTTCTACTGAATAGTATTGCTTGCCAGTCTAGAATCGCGTCTCAACCTTAAATTCTTTCGTCTTCAGGTGCCGATGATGACCGTGTTGAGCCAGGAACTCCGCTTCGTCTTCAAGTGTAAAGGCTCCACCAAACCGGTGAGAAAGAAAGCCTCGGAGTCCGAGGTTGGGAACGCCAGCAACAACCTGTACGGTTCCGATGTTTACAACTACACTGGCAAAAATCCGCTTACTTGATTACCTGACGTGACGTCACACTCTGACGTCACGGATGAGACCCACCCTTGGATGCTTCCCAGCTACGTCCCACCGCCGCCTTCCCCAGTAGACAACCTTCATGCATCGACAGCGAATCAGAACGCCTCTACGAGCAATGAGAACTCCTGCACAGCCAATCAGAACTCCTCCCCATCGTACTGTGCGCCGAGTAGGGCTACTTCGCCTTTGCAATCGGCCAATCAGAGTGAAGAGACATGTGATGCAGCGAGTCTGAGACAGAGGAAAAACTGGTAGTCAGCAACTGCCTCTTAGATCTTGCTATCCTCTCAAGCGGTGTGTGCAGTTTCTTTACCCCCGGTCGCAATTTTGGTGGTGTCGACAAGTGAAACTTGTACTGGGAGTCGTATTTCCCCCCGAGATATTTTTTTATACCTCCCCCTCTGGCTCGTGAAAAGGTTCAGAGACTCTTGATGCTCACGAAGGAGAAAGGCACTCCCGGGTGCTGCTTCTCTCCTCTTGGTAGAATAAAGTGGAGGCATTTTTCGTAGTACCTGGTTGGGTATAAACCCACCGATACGGGACAAGAAACTGAAGAAGACTCAGAAACTATAAATGTTGTGTAAAGCAACATAAAAACGACTTTTTTTTTTTTTAAAGGATCAGACTTTTTTTTGTCTTCGTCCCAAAGTACTGATCATACTGAGGCAATGTTTCTGTGTGTTTGCTAAACGTTGGTGATTTTCTTCGCCTTGGGCTTATCCCACCATGTTCAGACAATCCAATATCCACTTGTTATGATTACTGTATCTGAGCCATAACGGCTCATGTCCTACAGGCTATTATTTCCTTTTTTTTTCCGTTCACTGAATAACAAGGAACTAGCAATATGGACAACCTGGTTTAAAAAGCGTTTCCTTCATAAGACCTTACAAATACTAGTTCGTTACCAGTTATCTTTATTGTTTTCATTTGATTATTTGATCATTATTGACCTTGTCGTCAGTGTGCTCTGCGTGACATTCCCTGCGTCCGGTACCTCACCTACCTTCGTATCTACAGGTAGGGCAAGCAGCCTTACGCTTTACCGCCACAACCCTCTTCCCTTAAGTGTGTGTTTCTGTTGACAAAGATTTAGAAGCCTCGAGTATCTATCTCTCAGCAAGATAACCTTGTGACGGATACAGTCAAACAGGCTGTGTGTGGTTCCTGTAAACAGCCCCAAACACAGTGGCTCAAGTAGTACTTCTAGTGAATGATGAGAGGGGAAAATGGTGTTTCGTCTCGGAGTCGGAAGTTTTAGCAGTTTTTGTGCAGAGCTGTTAGAACTGATCGTCCATTGGATGGGATGTTCAAAGGTACACCTTGATTGGTGGAAAGTTTAGAGTTGGCATTTGGTAATTTGAGTGCTCAGAGCTGTCAAGTGATTGGTAGGATAATCAGTCTTCGCATTTGATAAACTGTCCAGAATTTCATTCTGAATGGTAAACTGTTCAGAGATGGCAGAACGTTTAGAGATAATAACTGACAGATGAAACTGTCAGCAGGAAATTTCCGAGACCTGGTCACAGATTGGTCATGGTGACCTCACGTGTTGAGGGCTGGTAGTTGATTGGTGTTGCTGGCCTTCCTCACTTTGAAAGCTAGTTGACGACTGGCTTCACTGACAATACTTATATTGACAGCTAGTAACTCGTTGGTGAATCAGACCTCATCCACGTTGCTGCACTGTAATATGACATCCCTAACAACACTAGACAGACACACTACATATACAAGTTCCATACCAGGTCTATCCTACCAAGTTTTTTCTTGGTGACTTTAGTGTTCTACGAGTTCTTCGTATTCATTTAGTCTTCTGTAAGTTATCTTTTTTTCAGGAAGTGGTACTCGCCAAAAATGTTACTTAAACCAGGTCTCCTCAACTGACAGAGTTCTCTAATTACATTTCCTATTCGGCAAGTTCTGCTTTCCTCAAATTTTCTTAACGTTACGTACTGCCCAGATCCTCTTCAAGAAGTTCTATCACAATATTACTCACCAAGTTCTAATCTAGCCAATTTTCATACTAAGTTCCCCGCTGGCATGATTGTTTTAACATCCCATAAAAGCTCGACTTATCAAGCGCAATTTTTACAATTTTTTTTTTCCTTTGGCTATGTTTTCCATTCATGAACTTCTACTGTCACTAAGATCTCTTACCAAAATTTTAAAGCTCTCTTGAATGCCTTCCCCTCACCAGGCTGTACTCTCACTAACTTCTTTTCTCCACTCTTGAAGCTTTTCTCGCATCACGGTCGTTTTACTCTTACGAGGTTTTCTGACTGTTTTCACCAAGTTATACACTCACTAAGATGTAAACTCACAAAGTTATAGAAACACCCAGTTATAACTTACCAGTTTATACACCCAACAAGTTAAACACTCGCCAAGTTATATTCTCACCGAGTTATACACTCACGAAAGTTACAGGCTCGACAAGTTATACACGCATCAAGAGGTACACTCATCAATCTCTGTTGTATGCATCGGGACAACACAGCAGTACAAGTACACAGTAAGAGGATGGATGAGCATCAGCGGCCAAGAATCTCGACAGGAAAGAATCGGAACCCGACCAGAAGGAATTGTTTCTTTGGTCAGCTGGAGATGATTTTGTTTTGAGTTGGTTTCTAAGTCTCTCTTGCTCTTTTGGTTGACTTCATAAGTCAGTAAGGTCTGAGAAAGAATTGTTTATATTTTTCCTTTTGAGTATTATATCTTGAAAGAGTTTAGACGTGAATCCTCTTAATAGAAGATGGAGCATCATTACCCGACATTTATAATGGGTAAAGGGTGTAAGTCTCATGTAGATGCTCAAATGTTTAGCTAGCTATCAGGAGCTTTGGATCCCACATCTGCTGTACATTTATTACCCCCCCCCCCTCCCCTTCCTTCTAACACCGCTGGTAACCTCCAAGTATCGTTTCCAGTTACCAGTAAAGATTGTTTACATCACTCCATTTCTGTCTTAACGTCATCATCATCATTGTTAATACCATCCAGGAAGTTAAGTGTCATTTTCATCACTGTTGTTTTAGGCGGGCAAGTGTAAAGAGAATCACCGTCACTGTCACTGGGATTACATAATTACTTTGGATGTGGCAGTGTCTCGGTATGTTGTTGTTGGCAGTCTCTCTTGTTGTGAAGGTGTTGCCTCACATCTTCCCTGCAGCTTTTGCTATATGACCTTCATCGTCTCGCGCCTCATGCAGTCCCATCCGTCTTATACAAATTTGTTTTCCTCACATTCGTGTTTTCCTTTTACTTCATTTCTTTCAGTATCTTTTTTCAGTACCTTTTGTATTATTGAGATGTATCAAGCCTCTATCAAAGTGATATAATATGATTTACTATTATGATGTAATACATATTTCTGAGCCTGACGATGAGCCAAGAATACGCCTGACATTCCTGTCCAGGTTTTGTATAAGAATGAGTCGTGTACAGAAATGCACGGAACCAAGTATAATGGATCTATCATTACTGCAAGTGACTTATCACATCACGAGTTACAGACTCACTAACGTTGTCAAAACACCTCTGCCATGTTGTCGAAGCTTGCCAGTAGAGAGTGAGCTCAATGTGCAGGCTGTGAAGCGGTGCATTTGTTCACCAAGGTAGGTTCTTTGGGTGTAGGCTGACACCAGTGAAGGATTGTAGACGTAGTTCGCCCTTTGTTTCTGGGTGCTTAGCCACTCAGATTGTGTTCAGTTTAAGGTAAAAAGTTACCGAGATGGCAAAAGATTATTAGAGTTAACCGAGTGGCTATGGCAAAGTCTTAACTTTGCCATAAAGTCTGGAATAAAGTTGGCCCATGCTAACGATCAGAAAATAATGTATCCGATACAACAAATGGACAAGTGTATCTCCGAATTATCAAGAACTAGTGACGTCTTGTTCAGATCTAAACTATCAATGTTCATCTAACAACAGCAGAAGGTGGTACACCAAAGTACGTAACAATTTCGAAAACGTATCATAAGATAATGTCCTCATGTTAGACAGTATCAACTACTAGAAATAACGGTATGAAATCTCTAAGGAAGATGTGACACTAACGTGGCCAAAAGCGTTTTTCCAGCTGTAGAATTGTAAAGCATTGCAGTAGATTACGATCAGACAGAAGATGTCAGTGCGAGGACTGCCATTACGGCTAGACGTATACTTCACCGACATCAATTATCAGTAAATACGTAAGTCTGTTCAAGAAAAAAATAAGATATATAATTTTATTCTATTGTTTTCTTTTCAAGTTGTCTCTCCTTCCCGGAGTATTCTAAAATAAACAGCAGGATAGGGTAACAACATTACCATTCACGCTCCCCTATAAATTTTCCATGGTAGTATATCTTCTACACATACCTTTTTCCTGCCGGTTATTGTACCGGATAGAGATAGTTATGGGGATGCCTACTGCTTTACTCTGTCTTTACTACTGAGGGAGAAGTTAGATGCTCTTACTGTCCTTCAGCAGAAAACCTCGTCATGAGTAATCACGTCTCTTCTCGTCTGTTGTGCCGCTGCACTCTAAGCAGAGAGCAACTTTAACTGATGTTGATTGGCCTCTTAGTGAGGTTTGACTGGCCATGGAGGTGAGGTTGACTGGCGTCGTAGTGAGGTTAATAGGCCCCATGGTGAGGTTTACCGGCGGCCTCGTGTTAAGATTGACTGACCCCATGGTGAGGTGATAGAGGTCACTCAGCATCTCTCATGTATGGTGCAAGTAACTAACACGAATCAGGTGATGCGTACTGGTTATAGGGACTCAGGCGCCCTCGATTACAGTCAACCGAGGTGAGCATACATGAAGTCTCTTGGAGACCTCAGCATGTATGAAGTCACAGGGAGACCTCAGCAAGATCAACCGCGGCTGGGAGAGCAGCACCCAATCTTCACAGGGAGCTGGTAATATCCCCTGGATTAAGCTGGGCCTTACTGAATATATATAATCCCGCTCGTATCGTCACGTTTAGGAACAAAAGTCTTGATAGCTTCATTTGTTCTGTTCGTCATGTTACTGCCTTGCCCAGTACACCTATACTGAAACTACACTGGGTCTCGTTAAGCATGTGTCCGTAGCTGCTTTTTTCATTTTTTAGCTTATCGTTCTGAAGTTTTTAGCACTTTTATGTGATGTCCTATGCGACAGTAGGCAGTATGCAAAATCAAGGCTTGCCGTGTCCCAAGCTTTTGTTTTAATTTGTTTGAGATGTGTATCATTTATGCCAGTTTACCCAGTCATTTTAGTTCTGATCTTTCCACTTTGTCATTCGTTTGTTTTCTTTCTACCTTTTTTAGCCTAAACTCTGTATTTCTGATGTCTTCCGGTCATCATGCAACATTAGAAGTATTCCGTCTTGTGCTGCTGTTTTCGATCTTTTGTGTACTTTCCCTCAGGTATTCAGAATCTGAAGTTCTTGTTTACGCCTGTGCATGGAACTGACGAGGGTATTCAAGGACTGTCGATAGTCTTTCCTTTTTTCTTTTCCAGGAACATTTCCGACCGTCTCCACGAGAGACGTCTCCTGAGCTGAACTTCGAAATCTAGTTGATAGGTATGGATGAATCCTTCACTTGATAGGACGGCAGAAGAAAACCAGGGCACTGAGCGAGGCTCTTACGAGAAGGAAAATGAAAGATACTAGCTAGCTGGCTAAGAAACCAGGAAATCTTCTGATAGACGACCGTCATCAAGCAGATCGTGTCCGCTGGGGTGACAGCAGCAGTAGGAAGATGTGTTCATAATGCACCAGAAGCAACAGACGTGACGCAACTGTAGTTAATGATGCTTCTATCCTTAGAGGATCAGTTTTACTTAGTAATCCATTCTTTTGTCATCACACACTAGATTTATGGGAATGTGAGTGATGACTAAAAATAGATTGCTGATTTCTCCACTCGATGGACCAGGTACGTGCCTCTGTTACCCACAGGTGTCCTCAGCTGATGGCCAGAGTTCCCACATGAGCAGTGTTCGACGCTGACGTTATTTCATGTCTTCGCTTTTCACTCTTGCAGACCAAACACCACCACACAAGATCTACAACCTCTGCTGAGAGACAGTGCTGTCTTCGCATAGTACATTCAAACATGTTATGACAGACATCCTTTTATCATTTTTAATTCACAGTAGATGTTACGTGGGCTCAACATCTTTAAGAGATTTTCAGTTTTGCACTATACAATGTCTTCACACCACCTGATTAGATTATGTTGCTATCATTCTTTAATCTGCCTAGGCTCCTAATTTCTGCTGTGCTACAGAAATTGTCCATCTCTAGTGATTTTACTTTTTGGCTTCCTTCACCGGGAAAAATAATCTCGTAACCTTCATAGGGGTCGGGACAGGTACTCCATCACGTCCGCTTCTCGCACACTATTTAGTTAACTCCACCACTAACCAGATCTTTCGGATCCTTGATACACCTTTGACTCCTCCTCCCATGCATGACTCTACCCTCAACTTGGACTTCGACTTTCCCACTGTCATAGCTATTGATTTCTTCTGTTCTCTCTTCACCAGAACACTGCACGGCGACACCACGCATCTTCCTAAAACGAAGACTTTGGTTCGCATTTGCTCTCAACATCATCCTTCTATACACAGACATAAAAGCAACTGAATCTACCCACCTCCGCTAAGTCGACTCTCAGAACAGAATCATCCCCATAAAGCAGCCGTGGCAGCTTCCATTCTTTCTGGTCATTGTTTATATGTATAAGACAATCAGCCCACCTGACTCTCACCTCACGTAGTGTTCCACCCATGAAAATATTAGGGCCCATTAATGGTATTCAGTATTCTTCCATGCATACTGAATAGAATCAGAACTTTCCAAAGTCTTCTTATATGTATTTTACCTTAAAACTTTTGATTCCGCAAAAGCTGCGTAAGTTTCCTATTTTTCTTGAGAACTTTCTTGAGTGGATCTAAAAATGTGGTCTACGTTGCCTCTAACGTTTCAGAATTCTAATTTTTTTCATACCAAGAAAGGATTCAGTAATCATTTTAACGCGAACAGTCTCAGTCCTATTACATACTCACTATGCTGAGAAAACAATATATACGTGATTCCTACGATTATATACCCTCTTGTTGTATCACAGGACAAACACTTTCTCTGCCAATCATCAGACACACGATCACTTTCACACGCTGTGATGCAGATTCCTCATGTTAATTCAACTGCTGTTTCACCAGTTCACCATTTCCTTCACCACTCCGTCTGCTCATCCTCATTACTATTTCTCATTTCTCCCTCATCCACCTTGTATATATATTCATACATACATACATATATATCCTACACTTCCTACTTCACCAATCTAATGCCCACTTCTCACACTGTCACCCCGTCAGTTCCATCGAATGCTCTCGCCATCTCTCAAGAGCTTCCTCTGTCCTCCTCCACAGACCATCTTCTATCTCTGCCCATCACACCCTCCTGGATGATTATCATTCCTCCACTTTCAGCTCATCCCTTTTTAAAGATCCTCATTTGCCTTGGTTTTATATCCCCCTTTTCTAAATTTCATCCATCACCGTTTTCTTAAAAAGTGAGTAACTCGTGATTCATGTTTTTTTTTTCATATGTCTTCATTCCGTCATGGTTTTTCGCAATCTTAATTGTTTCAGTCGTCTTCGTATGCACCAACTTCTTTTTTTACTCTAGACATCATTTTACTTATTTCCTGACGTTCATCCCAGTCGGTTCTTCAGCGTCTTCCTCCAATACCATCTTTTCATCATCCAACTTTGTTTCATCAAATCGGGCTCTTATTTCCACTTTTCTGTATAGGCAATCCTGATAACTCCAATAACCTCTGAAACCTCTTCTACTCTTGCAGCATTTAAGCGCCTCGATACACTGTCAACCTTACTGTGTACCTTTAAGTGATATTGGCACAGACTTCGTCGAAGTTCACTAGGAAAATAGATTTTTACATTTTCATTTTTTATGTTCTCAATCCGCAGAATAAAATGTTAACGCATGCCTGTAACATGAGACACGCCTCGCCTAAATTCCTCATAAACCACACGTTACACATACAACCTCAAATATTTGCACAGAAAACGTATGTAATGTTATTTCTACCTTGTTTCCATCTGTACCTACATCATATATATTTGGGGGTGCCCTTGTGTTGAAAGTATATATTTACAACGCTTATCCCCAGAGATTTACGTCTTCACTTAAACTCTCAGCATCATAATCATCACGTGAGTCTCTGCATCTACTTCCTCATTTATCCTCTGTTAGTCTGTTGAAATAAACTTTCCTCGGAAATGTTGCTTTCAGCATCTTTGACTCTTATTTTTTTCCGAATGGAATAGGCAAACTGACTTTATGATCAAAATGCTTAATCTCTGCTATTCAGGAGAAAGAAAAAAATCATTTAAAGCGAAAATGTGGGATTTGTTTACATAGATTGTGGGATCTAGGTGTATTTACAGCAGGGCAACTTGTCTCTACATTGAATGATCTTGACCAGCTGAAGTCGTTTGTACATCCGTGACAGAACGGCCCTTAAAAGGAACGTATCAGAGAGCGAACGTTAAATACTAACAGTCCACACACACGCACAGACACACACCTTTCCACCTAACGCCTTTGACCAACCCCAACAGCAATCTGAGATACATCAGAGGTGGAGGAGGAAGAAGAGCTGTAGGAATCTTAAACTCCTTTCACCCTCATGTGGCTACTGCCTGACCAGAGGCTGCAGGAGTCTGTGGGTGGTGGTGGAGGCTTTGGTGGGCTCCAGGAGCAGATCTTCTCTTGTTGCTGCTTTTGTAAAGCTACGAGAACCATTCCTGGATTACAGCCATGAACCCCTTGCACTAGATTCTCAGGGATATATGGATGACTGTAATTAAACCCCGTTAGATCAGTTAAACTAAGAACCCATGCATTATTGAAGCTTATGTGAAGGATATAATGATCCTGAGCGCATGGCCCATTATCCAATTTAAAGAACAGTAAGCAACTGTTATTCAGTCCTTCAGAAATGGCATTATCTGAGGTCTAAGCAGTTTGCACTGAAGTAATACTGTCAGGTCTCTGTTGAATTGTAAACTGTCAGTCAAAAGACAATGACCTGGAGCTTTTGCATACTAAACAAGACTGAGACACTGTCTCTGTCTTCTCAATGGAAACATCGAATAGAAAAGAGTACCGACTCTCCCTGATACTGAAACTCAAGGCGCCAGCGTTCCGCGCGATTCTTTACCTTTGATGTAGCAAGACATTTTTGATGAAGCATCATTGTCAACGCAAGGAATGGATGAAATTGTTAGAGGTTTTAAAAAGAATATAGAGACTGATCTAATGCCTTTTACAGGGTCATGGAATATAAATCTGAAGAGCCTTGATGGTGTTTGGTTTTCATGTTGAACCAAAAATTTAGGAAATGTTGACCCTAAACGGTCGTGCACAGGGCCCTAGAAGACAAGTACCGGGCGATGTTGCCCCTTCCCAAAACAGCTTTTATATTTCCCTCCACAGAAAGTTTTCAGGATAAATGTGGACTGAAGAGTGCTCTACGCTACACTTTGATTATGCTTATATTGCCACAAATATATGAAAAAGGTTCAGAAGTCGGAATCGAGCAGTTCATTCGTAAATAGATGCATGAAGGTGTACTTCCATAGTATCAGATATGGTCACTAAGCTAACCATATCTGAAGGGCTGTTGGCAAGAGCACTGTGGTGCTCTTTGTGCGATTCAAGAACGGCATCTCCAGCTGGCTTCGCCTTCCAATGCTCTGGATAATGACACAAATTGCTGCTTCCTTACTCATTATAATGATTCAACAAGAGGCCATCGTAAGACAGCCCTTTACACTCCTCCATGCATTACCGTGATGTATGGCCACGTTACCCTTTACAGGAAAAGAGAAATAAAGCACCGAAAATAACTGTGAAAATACTGATCATTTGGTTGTTCTGCTTTATTCAGCGATGTCTACCAGCAGGGCAAGTGAGATGCAAAACATCGTTCAACATAAAAACAATGGGAAACATCCCTCCTCCTTTCCAGGCTAACTCATTGTTGGGCCTGGCGTTGTTGTAAGCACAACAATACCTTCCTTCCCATCCTGACTAGTGTTGGGAGCAAATGACAAATGGCTGAATGCTACAGTGGACCTACCTTCCCTGGAGCTAGAAAAGACTAGGAACTCATATACTGCGTGTAGACATACAATGGAAGGGGGACTTTCCAAGCTGTGCTGAGGCGACCTGAGCTGCACTACTCACTTGGAATGAGCCTGGTACTACAAAAGGCAGGAGGACTATCAGTATTTACTCTAGGTTAATGTAAAGCTCTGTAAAGTTTGTTGCTTGTCGACTGTTATGTGATGTCCTGACAGTTGAACAAGGTTAGTGACCGCTCCTCTTCAACAGTTTTTCGTATAACCGTATAACTCTGTGTGATATTGAATATTAAGTAAAATGGGTGAAATTACATCGTTATCTATTATCATTAGAAAATTTCTGTCGTGTAAAAATGTATGTCAAAAGATCGAAAAGCACCATGGAATTCCATTATCGTCAGGCTTCACTTCTATAATCCTTGTATAGATTTTCGAGGTAAAGATTATCATTACCGCATAATGAACGGTACGCAGGAGATGTTTTATTCTTGTCAGGTATAGATTTTTCGGCGATCACGACAACCGTTGTCAGAGAACCGCTTCCTCATGACCCTGATGCAGTTCCCTTTGATTTTCAAATGACAGACATTTCTCATCAAGGCGGGGGAACGTGCCTCCTTTCTCATAACCGAGGAACGTTAGGTGATGTCTGGATACTTCAACACATCACCGGAGTGCAAATGAAAGTGAATCTCGCAGCCATGAAGTGTGGTTGTTTGCTTGTGGTTAGTTCACCGTCCTTCAGATAAGTCGTTGGCATCAGCGCTTCAGCAAAAAAAGAGGTTCTTGAAGAGAGCTTCATTAGTGTATTGAATCAGTGGGAGTTCTTGTGTTCTTGTCTCTTGTCATTGGTGCCAGTCAGGATGCAGCACCATCGAAAGGACGTGGAATCTTGAGAAGACTGTTATCCTCACTCCAAAACTTCGGTATTTATGTATGGATTCTTCAATCTCCTTACCTGGGTCTGTTGAGGTTTTAGTTAAGAACAAGGTTGTGTGTCGATTATTCTTCATGTTGGAGTATCACATTGTTTGATCGTTTCATGCTTACATATTTTTTAACAAGCATTAGAGTTAATGTTTTCATTATCTTTTACGTCAGCAGACTTATTCATGTAAGGTTTTCTGGACTTGAATCTCCTCCATCACAGGTAAAATCTCCCCAAAGTATTTCTTAGTGAAGGTTACTCCGGGAACATGGGATCTCGACCTCATTACACAGGAAGCACTGCGACTATTGCTCCTGGTCTTTGTTGCCTATACTTATGCGGTGTGTGATATGTCTAGAAAAGAGAATCTTTAGAGCATACACATCAGGATTCAGTTTTCTATTGATATGTTTATTTTCAGACGAATCTAGACTTTTTTTCCTCTACAGAATCAACTTACTTTTTTTTTTGTATAGGTAACCAGCGAGGTATGTTTGTATCCCGAAAATCCAGTAATAGATTATTTTTAGATTATGGCTTGACCTCGTGAGCATGAAGGTACGGCCTTTGCACGATAGTACGGATCTTGAACACGAAGAAACAACCCTTGAGTATGATGGCGTGACCTCTGTCCTGTACCATAAGGGTCTGGTCAGAGGCCAGACCCATCATACCCACAGGTCTTACCGTCGCGCATCAGAGGTTACCCGTTGGACGAAGCCAGTTTTGTCCCTCCCACTAAGGGTAGACAGAGGAGGAGACGAAGTGAGGCATTGCCATTTATTGGCCGGCTTTGACACCATGGCAGAGTTTTATGTACATTGTGCTACAGACGACTAGCGCTCCGTCATTTGCAGTGACGATAGGGACCCGATGTGAACTCATCCATTATCCAGACAGAATCTGTGCCGGAATTTCGGGTAAATGATCCTTTGGTTCACTATGTTTAGGCCTAGGGATATGTCGGTCTCTCTCAGACCCCTAGATTCATATTCTACATGCAATATATCAATTTACTGTTTGATATCATTTATCTCCCCGTGAGGTTGTAAGACCTGAACAGATGTTTATGGTTAAATCACCTCAACATCATACCGCCATCTTTGTTAAGACTTTGGGTGAAATAAATGTTTACCTTGCCAATATTTTTGTTGTTGTTGTTGTTGTGTAAGTACTGTATTCTGAGGTGACAATATATTGCTGTACGTGTAACTGCATGTTGTCAGTGTTATCAGACGGAGGCAATGGTGCCACTCGGGAAGAAAAATATAGTTTTATAAGGTAGGAATGATTCAGTCACATAGACACCCCAGGTTAAACAGAGAAGTGAAGTGGACACTACGGTTGTGCTGGATGTTCGAATCATGCCAAGTTATTGTGAATTAACACACTTTGGCCAGCGGACAACTTACCCGTCAGTGACGTGCACTGTTGCACCAGAGAATCTGATGGGCGGAGCTGTGAACTGATTAGTAAACAGGTTGGGCACAGTTCAGACATATCCGTACTTTGAAGACAGTTGCATCAACCATTGCCAGACGTCGCCCAGTGGTTGGTCACGGTCTGATGTCGCCAGGCAACAAGGAAATTCGTCCCGTCTCGGACCTGGTTTCTTGCCCATAGATGTATATGAAACAGTCCTCATGCACCATCATATTTACCACTGCAACCACGGCGCCTGCCTTGTGGGATGGCAGGTGGCTGCTTAGGTGTCATGGGTTTTGAGTTTGGTTTCGTTGTATGAAAAATTAGAGGAGACGATTCTGTGAAATACGAGAGTATAGGTGGGATGAAAACTCGTCTGCTACCTGCGGTAAGAACTGTTTCACAGACTGGATCTCTCTATTGGAAATCAGGTGACAGCCATTGACATCTATCTGTGGAGGCTTCATATTTTATGCGCCGACTATAGTTCACAAGTCCCAAGAAAGTTGAGGTCACAAGCGGTTGCATGTAATCAATTTTCACAAGGTGCGATAATTCAACACGCGAACCATGCGTTGAATGGATGTTGCTTTGTTGCACTTAAATGGAATAAACCATCACTAGAATACGAACGCAGATTTCACTGGGCTCTAGTACAGACTACACTACTTCACTCAGCAAATGTTTTAAAGAAAGCCTTTGGTGACTGAGCTTTCCTCCAGCACCGGCAAAACGCTATGATTAGTTCCGTGAACCGTTTCTATTGTTGTGTTTTACCGAAAGCGAACTACGCGTCTGGCACCGCTCTGCGCTCTTCTTCAGTCATAATTCGTGAGTGCTGCTGTCTCCAACAGGATGATAACAGGAGCAACCTATTCCAAAGCACTTGAACTACTCTACTTGTATTTTGGCTGGAAAACAAATATTCACATCAATCAAAACAGGAACCGGTACTAATTCACGCCAAATACCAACCCTAGGAAGCCACCTCTCGTTCTTGCTACCCCACAGCGGCATCAAAACAGTCATGTGATCTACCGTAACGTGCATGAGGGCTGTTGAAATCCAATATTCTTAAGTTTTGTAAAGATTATATGTAAGAAAAAAACGTTCTTGGAAGTTATCCATGAAATACAAACTGTAACAGAAATTGCCATTGTGTACGTAAGGATAGAGTCTGTAGGGGGCGGTGTCCTGACCTCTCCCAGATCCTAACCGATGAAGACGGTACCTTTGGCCACAGGTACCAGAAGTCTGGACTCGAAGACCATTGCATATGTTCCGTCTCTCCCTCACCTGCTGTCTACGACAGACCGTTCTCCAGCACCACCCCACCAGTCCTCCACTACTGACCATTCCCATACATAACCCCACCAACTCCCTCCCTCTTATCGCTCTCCACCAATACCCAACCAGTCCTTCACCACTGACAACTCTCCAACACTACCCCACCAGCTCCTCTCCGATACACTTTTTCTTTTTATTCTTATCCCACTGTTTTCCTTCACTTTTCTCATCATGATTGCCCCTCATCCTTCTGCTGTTACTATCACTCCCGCTGTATCTACTTCCACTACACTACAGCTACTACTACTTATACTTGATACTGTTGCTACAACCACTGATATAATACTGTTGTACTATTGCTACTATGTGAGTTAATAATCCTTGACAGCTATTAAAACTGTCCTGTTATTGCTACTGCTATTTCTTGTGTCGTACTACTTATATCACTACTTATGTCCAACTTCGATGTTATGACTGTTACTCCAGCAAGTACGAGTTTTATACCACTACGATGCTACTACTACTACTACTTCTACTATTCAACTACTACTACTACTACTACTACTACTACTTTTGCCCCGCCCCCCAGACTCCATCCATCATCAGCCCCCTGACCAATCTCTGTATAGACTGCTTCACTTAATTTTTATGTGTTTTTACCGTCTGGATTGTTTTCATCGACCCACTGTAAGTATTTACTGGTAAATATAACATTTTAAACAAGTGATTCTTTTACTGGACCCTAAAAAATTGGTCACTATGGGTTAGTTCTACTGCCTGCGCTCTTTATTTAAACAACCTTTAACCTGTGACCCTGTTCACTCATTATGATTTCACTCTACATTCTTCAACTCACTTGCCAACCCCTTCTCATCCCAGTTCTTTTTCTCGAACTGAACATATTTCCTTTCTTAATTGGGACCTATCCAGTATCTCAGAATGGATATGCAGTAACCCAGTTATATTCATCTGTGCAATGGCATAAAATCTACCTACATTTCTTTCCAAATTTCACTCGTTTCCTACAATCAGACTCCAACTTCCACTCTGTCTAAGGCACCTAAAACAATGAAAGTCATAAATTCTTTCCAAAAAGCAGGTATCGTGATTACTTTCCACCTGAACAGATAGTCCACATCTATAAGAGTCTCGTTCACCCCAGTATCATGTATTTTTTGCATATCTGTGGTGGGTTTTCCTTTACTTCTCTTTTACCCAGAGTGGAAGAGAAATTCTTCCATTTCATTGACCATGCTGCTATCACTTCTCTTCAAAGACTCCTTCCTGCCTGTCATGATATTGCTTTATTCTGTTTTACAGATGCTATTTCGGCCTCTACTTTCATGAGCAGAGAACGTGTAATCTCACTCCTAAAACCAGTTCTTGCGCCGTGCGTCTGGCTTCCTCTTCCCATAATTTCCGTGAAGAGATCAGCCACACTTGAAGTAGCCGTTGATACCTCTTTCTTCATAACACAGGAACTGGAGTTCTCTTCCTCTTTTCTTTTCTTCTTCCTGTAACCTATCCACTCCCGACAATCTGATATAATAGATACCAAAATTGAAATTATTAACCTTTTCCAGCAACATGAGTTCGACTGGGACATACTTCTGCCCTTGCCATGTCGGCTACGAAGAGGAAGATCTGTAAAACTCGTTGGTAAATTGTGGCTTCCTCACGCCTTTACATCAAACGATGCTGAGATGCATGAAGAGATCAAGTGAGTCACTGTGGTGCTGGGATTTCTTAGTGATGAAAAAGTTATTTCAGGAGCACTAATATTCATGGGAAAAAATACATTTCGCATTTCTTCCAGTGACATGGGCATCTAGGAGAAAGTTCTCACCCCATTTCACACTTACGAGCGTACTGGGAGAAGACTGTGATGTTATTATTATGATTAGTTTCACGGAGGATACCCATATTTTATACAAAATATGCAGTAGTTTAATATAGACTTTTTTTTTGTAAAATCCATTGTAAAAAAAAAAATCTATGTATAGCCATTTTTCACCACTGTAGAATTTTAAGTTGAGTGACTCAAAAACCTGAAATACGCCGAGATGACGTGGCAAATGATTTTTATTAATCAGTCAGTTCTCCATTGACTATAGTTTGTTACGATTCATACCTCACATCAAGACAACTTAACCTAAATCCTAAAGTTCAAGTTATCAGTTTCTTCTTTTATCATTATTTCCTCTTTCCACATTCATGCTGTAAGTCGTCTTAACTCGTAAAAAGTATCCGGAAAATCCACATCTAAGGCAAGAGTTTGAGGACACATCGCCGGAGGAACTTACGGTAATCTAGACTGGAAAGGTTTGCTGATGATTCCGTGTTGATGTTTCACGGTGAATGCCTGAGATGTGGAGACAAGTAGTGTTCATCTCATACGGGCAAATCTTCGGTTGTGCTCACGCCATACCACCAACCAATGTTATTACCAGTAAGTTAACATTTTCCTTGTGACATCTTTGGAAACATGTAGGGAGACAGAATCTCGTCAACAGTGACACACGTGTTACATACCTGACTTCTATTCCATTCTTGCATGACTGAGGTATGTAAGGAGATGTGAAAAGACAGCAGATAAAAGTAGACCAGAAAGGAGTGCTATGAACTTTCCTTTTACAGCGCAGTGATTCAAGAACACGCCCCTGAATACACGTTGTTCCAGTGAATAACGACCTTACTAATTTGCCATAACATATGCAAGTTCCTTAAAGTAAGTGGGTAGACCTGATTTTTAATTAGCTTTTCAAGCAATTTTGGTGGCCTAGTTTCCCCGAACGTATGGGAGGATACTAACGTAAATGATTACTATTATTACTACTACTACTATGACTAATACTAATACTATTACTATTACTGCAACTACTAATATTGCTACTTCTAATACTAATACTACTATTATTATTACTACTACTACTACTACTACTACTACTACTATCAGTGAGATATCGAGAACCACAGTCATTTCAATCTCCTCCGGCGAGTTGAAAAGAAACCCTAAATCATTTCTGTTACAAAATCTTAAGTGTTGTTGAAAAGATTCATTTGTCAACAAACTGAAAATTCTGAGTTCTTCGTTAAGAAGATAAAAATATAATGACACGAAGCTGGTAAAATATCCAACAATGTTCCGCTCAGAATTCTCAATGAGGTATCCAGCAACACACGAGGGAAGACTCCTCACCATCACAAATAAATAGACCAAATTCTAATATACTTTCCTTATTCTCTTTTCCTAGATACGTCGAAAAACGTATACCATGCACATTCCTGAGCATCTTTAATAGCTTCGACCATGTACCGTGCAGGGAGATAGATCGAACACCATAGGCCATGTGATCTGCAAGTGTTGGATACTATTACACCCATTTCATTTCCAGCATCCTCAGTACAAGAAGTTATAGTGGTACACGTAACGAGTGACAAGTGCAAATGTCCTGGCTGACGCAACACGCACCCGTGAACATTACAAGAAACCCTGCAGAGTAAAAATGATGATGAATGAACGGTGTTTTTCACATGTCATTCATCTGTCACACTGGTATGTCATACAACGGCTCCTTCAAGTGCTCAAAATATGAATTTGCCTTTGAAATTTCTCCATGGCTCATTCTAACCTAAATTTCATCTTATCTTTCTTTTTTTTTTAACAGTTAGAGATATGGCTTGGGGACCAACACTAGGCAGCTCGAATGTGCGTGGTTGGTTTCACGATGAAGCAGAAACGTATCTGCCTTCTCGTGTGATTATCAAGCGCGTGTGCGACCGTAAGGAAAGTGCAGGTCCGCTGAGGAGAGCCTGTGGACATGTAGGGAAAATCGCTCGATACCAGAGATCCGGCTGACTGGAATGTAACTGGGGATGGCTACCTCTCTTGACTGTTGACGAGAGGGACGGGATTTAAGAGCCGAAGAATCTGAGAGAGGTTTGTGTTGGTGGATTCTTTATGATCACGGTGATCAAGTGAACGTAAGGGAGAGAGAAGGAATATATTATGTGCTTAGCAGAGCTTAGGGTTTAACCGAAGTTCTATATAGTCAAATTATATGAATAAATGAGCCTCATTTAACGGTCATTTACCGGTGACTTGGAACATTTACATTGTAGACGCAATCATGTTACACTAGTGGAGGTATGTAGTGGACAGTGATGTATCCCACTAGGAAGACTAGTAAGTGAAAGTAGACCAACCAAAAATAAAGGCAGACCCTGATCAAACATAAAACACTGGGTAACCTCGGAGACCCTGTTACCGCTAGGCAAGGGCAAGCCAGGGATGACCTGAAGGTTCGGACAGTGCTGAGCCTAAGACAAGAACTGATAAACTAACTAGTTCACTGTGTGAACTCCGAGACTGATACGTCTGAGCACTTCACATCCTTCAATTTTTCTCCGTTCAAGCCCGCACCCAAACTAATCTGTCCCTAAACCCTGCTGAACCTAATAACCTGACTTTTATCCACATTCACTCTCAACTTCCTTTTCACATACCTTTCCAAACTCAGTCACCAACTTCTGCAGTTTCTCACTCGAATTTGCCACCAGTGCTGTAACGACAAGTGATTCACTTCGCAAGTCCTTCCATGCTTTACAGAGTGCATACTCGCCCCTCTCTCCAAGAATCTTGCATTTACCTACCTCACCACCCAATCCATAAACATATTTAACAACCATGGTGACATCACATGCCCCTGCCGCAAACGACCTTCATTGGGAACAGTTCACTCTCCCTTTCCTACTCGTACATATGCTTTACATCCTTGATTAATTTTCCTACTGCTTCTAGCAGCTTTCCTCCCACACTGTATATTCTTAAGACATTCCACAAGAATCATACGCTTTTTCCTGGTCCAAAAAATGACGCACACAAATCCAACTATTTCTCTAAGTATTTCTCACACACATTTTTCAAAGTAAACACCTGATCCACACGTACTCTACCACTTCTGAAACCACACTGTTCCTTCCCAGTCTGATGTTGTGTGTGTGTGTGCCTTCACCCTCTCTGTCACTTCACTCCCATACAGCTTATCAGGTACACTCAACAAACTATACCTCTGTAGTCACCTTTATCCCCCTTGCCTTTATACAATGGCACTATACATACATGAATTCCACCAAACCTTGGGCACTTCATCATGATCCTTACATACGTTGAAAATCCTTACAAACCAATCATCAACACATTCACACCCTTTCAACAGAGATACCATCCACTCCAACCGCCTTTTCACATTTCGTCTTACGTAAGGCTTTCACCAGCTCTTCTGTCTTCATCAAACCACTCTCTCTGACTCTCTCACTTCGCACACCAACCCGACCCAAACACCCTACATCTGCCACCCTGTCATATAACACACTCGACAGTCCTTCAAAATACTCACTCCATTTCCTTCTCACTTCATCACTGCCTTTAACCAGTTCCCCATTTGGGCCCATTCACCGATATTCCTATTTGTTCTCCTGTTTTTCGCACATTAACCTCTTTCCAAAATATTCTATTCTTCCTAAAGTTCACCTATATTCGCTCACTCGAACTCTCATTTGTCCTCTTTCACAAGCACTGCACCTTCCTTTTGACCTCCTGCCGCTTTCTCTTATATTTTCTATTCCGTCTGAGGTATGAAGGTTAGTGCGGTAGCTTCCATCGCAAACACAACTTTTGGTTTATGAAGTTTCATTTATCTAGAAGCATAAACACCCCCTCCATATACATGTATGACAAACGCTCAGAAGACTAAGTATTATATGTATCTGTCCGGGAATTCGTAACTAGAACTGAACTCATAAACTCTGCACACTAAGACAGCAATGTAAACTCAACTGGCCATTTGATCATTTGCGGAAAATACGATTTCGCCCTTTTCTTGACAAACCGTCCAACTGCAGCCGCTGAGGGGCAAAACAAGCAGGATCTTCCAGCAGCGGTTGAATCGCAGGAGACCTACAGGAGATGAGCATCCTGGAAGTACCATTAATACTTGCTACAGCGGCTATTGCTGCCATGGTTCAGGTGGATCAGGAAGCCATCACTATGGTGAAACAGACGGATGAGTCGGCCTAGGCCGCCGTCCTGGAGAGATGAAGACG
This sequence comes from Panulirus argus, assembly GCA_038088735.1. Taxonomy (NCBI): domain Eukaryota; kingdom Metazoa; phylum Arthropoda; class Malacostraca; order Decapoda; family Palinuridae; genus Panulirus; species Panulirus argus. Next base: position 3,041 of record JAYMFT010055127.1, on the reverse strand, counting down.
GATGCGAGTTGTTTAACTGCCGTCACTCTAAGTAAATAACGGCCGTTGCCAGTGTTAGGAACAATGCCCTAGCGAAGATGACAGGAACGAACTCTCTACACGGTGGTTCTGTGAAGATACTGACCTTAATGATGGTTTTGTAGACTTCCTCTTTGAAGGAGACGAGGAGATGCGACTTATGGATGCTGGTCCAGGAGAAGAGATAATGCCTAATGACTTCGGGAGTGGGCGTGAGGTCTGAAGATCCCACTCCCAGTGGTTATGAGTCAAATTAGCTCACTGATATCATTGTGTTCAGTGAACGTACTCCAGCTTTTAAAAATTGGAACATTTCCCCGAAGACACAAGCGACCAAGGACACTAACAGCACACAAGCGGATGCTCATCTCTGGTAAAGATAGCGTTCAGATATTGTTTCACTGATGTAAACAAGAATATCATCAGCACAGATGTCTCACAGTCGCAAAGCTTTCCTGTGTAGTTAATCGCAGAGCGTCTGTGACCAGTTATTGGGAGACCTGGAGTCGATCACTTAAGCAGCTTTCCAGATGAACACAGGTCATTAAGGCTACATACTACATGGTAAACCAGAGATTATAATGAGCGCGGCAACATCACTTAACGACTTAACCTCGCAGGTTAGAGTGGGTATGGCAACATGACCTTAACGGCAACAACACTGTCTCCAGGTCTCCATGTGGAGTTCAAGGGTCAGCCTAGAAATACTGAAGTGTTCGAGCCTCACGATGATGTCCTTCAGCTAGGGCACATAAGTACCGAAGTGAAGGTAAACAAAGGAACGAAGGAAGTGTTGTATGTTAGCTGTGGCGCTCTAATCCAACCTGGACGTTAAACCCTGGAGGAAACACGGCCAGTCACCACCTTATCTGTAGGATGGAGCGAGCCGACAATCCTAGCACTGCAGTGCGATGGGAGCCATTCTCACGAGTGTTGTATTAAGAATTCTTTACTTTCTTTGCGTCATTCGTTAGCGGATTTATCGACTTTTCCTGCCAAAGAAAAGTTGTTGCAATTTATCGAGATTCCCACGAGTGTCTGTTCTCGTATGTGAAAGGAAAGAAGGATCGTCGACATTTAACGGAAATATTTATCAAGTATGCCAAGAACCGTCGTTGGGTTGGGGGGAAAGGGAGTTGGAGCATTTACCCTGTAAACACGTTTTCTTTCATTGTTGTATCAGAACGATAATTCACACACTGAGTCTGTTTTCTTAAGATATTTTGAAAGTGTCTCATTAGATATCATATTTTATCAGTTTTATCTCATGGATGATTCAGGAGAGTTTTATTATTTTCTTTTTTCTCATGTTTTTAGCAGTGAAGCATATAACTAAGTATAGATTTATACAAGAGGAAGCCATCTTTTGCAAATGCCTCGAATCAAAAGCGACGCTGAACACTTAACAGGAATTTGAATCATTCCAGTGTCCAGGCTGCTCGTTGAACATTTTCAACTGAAAACAAGAAATCCTCTTTTTTGCATATCAGAATAGATGATTGTGGGAACATCTGTGATTGCAGCAATTCTTTATCTACTTCCGGTGGCATCAGGCGATTAATCGATTAATAAAGTAGTGCAAATAGATTAAAAAGAAATTCCTAACCTAGATCTAAACCAGACTGACTATAGACGTGACTATAGACGTTGATTCACACAGAAAAAAATGCCAGAAAATGTCTTCAATATAACTTCTGTCATCAACGTATAATGTAACCTCGAGTCAGAGGCAATTCTCATTTCAATTCCACTATCCATTTTTTCTCAATTCCATTACCCATTATAAGTTTTCACTGGCATCGCATGGCCTACACTAATTCGAAAGTTAAGCAAATTAATCTTTTTTAATTTCATACCAACCTTACGCGCCAAGACTGGATGTCTACATATAAAACAACTTACAGAAAACATAATCCACGGCGCACCAACAAGCACATGCTCCATTTTGAATTCCTTTAATGATGAGGAATGGTGTCACCGGACTCCGCCTGCATGTAACTACACCGCATGAGGGAAATCAGCTTTAGACGAGGAGACTGTATCACATCACTGGACGAAAGGGAATAATGTCTTGTCGCGGTACTTATCTCTCTCAGGGAGTTTCTCATTTTCCTGTTCTTAATTGGAGCGCAGCCTTGAGTCCTAAGCTTAACTAATGATAATGATGAGGTACCAAGGTCGTGAACACAAACAAAATAAAGATAAAGAAGAAAAGAGACAAGAAAGGAAACTACGGTGAGCTGAATAACTTCACCGGAAACATAAACCGATACGCCACATTACAGTGTTATTTGGAGCTGTGTGAAACCTTCTCTTAGGGAGTCATCAGATGAAGACCCGCAGTGGAAGAAGAGGAGAGAGGGACAGAAGAGTGTAGCAGACGTTGTCCAAAGCCAAGGGAAGAAGAGGTATACTTGGGATGAGACACAGTAGTCATAATAGTTAGCCAGTGTTCAACGGGAACAAGAGGACAAGGAGTAAATGCAGACAAGTAAAAGAGAAACGGAAAGGCTGAGTGAAAAATGGAAAACTTTTGAGAGCTACTGGTGAACGTTGGAAGCTGTTCCATAAATTCATCAGGACAAATTGTCAGTCAGAGAAAACTTTTAGATTAAATGACTCGGAAAGAAGGACCACCGAGGTGGAAACAGATGTACTTGAAGAAACGAACGCTCATTTTTCAAGTGCATGTATTGCTGAAGACGTGCACCTTCAGGACCACTAGAGTAAAATGGAAGTGTGATTATAGAAAACATGCATATCATAAGAAGATATTAATCTATACCCATATAAGACGCATGATCGACGTCATCTCGCCATACGTGCTCTGTGAAGTAGAGTGCTAAAATGTTCAGTGGGCTACTAGAGATATTAAGGAATATACTTGACGAGGGATTAGTTTTAAGTGAGAGGAAGATAAGAATAGAACGGGCGTTGTGAATATCTTCAAGAAAGGTGACTGGGATGTTACCATAAACTATGGGCCTCTGTTACTATGTGTAATCTAAAAAAAAAATATATAT
>JAYMFT010055126.1:0-47648 GCA_038088735.1 Panulirus argus | reverse complement strand
ATATATATATATATATATATATATATATATATATATATACTTGTTCGTCGCTTCCTGCATTGCGGCTTTGAGTCAGGAACAGACGAAAAAATGGCCTCATTTTTTCACGTCCATTTTATAACTGTCATGCATAATTCACAGAAACAAGAGTTCCTTATCTACAACAAAGTCCTGAAGACCTTTCTATGGTTTCCCCTGACCGTTCCATATTCCCTAGTTCATTCCATTGACAGCACGTCCACCCCTGTATGCCCGATAACTTATAACATCTTCCACTCCATCCCTCCATCTGGTCTTCGGTCTACCCCTTCTCCTTGTTCACTCTACTTTTGGTTTATAATCCCTTCATTCAGCTTCTTCTCACTTATCTTCTCCATGTGTCCAAACCATTTCTGCACAGCCTCCATCAGCTCTCTCAACCATATTCTTCTTACTACCGCGTCTTATTTCATATGCTATCTCTTACCCTGTCACCCTTTCACTCGACCATTCCTCCTCATGCCACATACTGTCCTCAAGCATTTCATTTCCAACACATTACACCCTCTTCCATTTCTTCTATCTCTTTGCCTTCACAGAATCAGAGGATTTGCAGAAATAGGTAGCATGTCTGATGAAGGAAGGTGGCTGTTCTGGCTCTAAGCGAAACTAAGCTACAAGGGGAAGGAGGAAGAATGATTCGGGAATGTCCGAGGAGTCAAGTCTGGGGTTAGTGAGAGAATGAGAGCAAAGGAGGGGATGGCTCTTTTGCTGAAGGAGTTGTTGGAATGTGTTAAAGAGTGTATGGAAACGAGTTCCAAACTGATGTGGGTGAGAATAAGAATGGATTACAAGAAGGCGGGTGACTGTCAGTGTTAATGCACCTGTAAGCGAGAGGAGTGAGGAACAGAGGCGAGTAATATTTTGGAAGGAGACGAGTCAGCAATCTTAGTACAAGTGCTCGAGTATTAGCGGTGGGAGATTTGAATGCAGCAGTAAATAATGTAGCAGTTAAGGAAGGGAGGGGTTGGTATCGAGTTGTGAGCTGATAAAGGATTGGTGAGTCGAGTTAGCAATGAGCCGGCATTACTGGATTTTATTCCAACTGCCAGTCGTGCAAAAAAGGAATTAACTGGGTGCTAATTTGCTGAGGGGTACATCTGGTGGGATGTCTGATCACTTCTAGGTGGAGGCAAGTGTGGAAGTTAGTTGTTGCTTTGAGAAAAAGAGAAGAAATGACATAGTGAGAAAAGAGTGGGAAGGTGAGGTAGCTTGGAAAAGAGGCTTGTGGACACGGATGCCAAGAGAGACTGGGTGAGGAATGACGTAAGGTGAGAGTAAATGAAAGGTATCTTGAGAAGCAATGTTTACACGTGCGGGTGAAGTGCTTGATGCCATGCGGAAGGTGGGACGTCGGCTTTTGAGAAAGGTTAGTGAATGGTGGAATAAGGAAGTTAAGTTGCTAGTGAAAGTAAGGAGAGTGGCGTGTGGGTGTTACATGAAGGGAAGGAGTGCGAGTGACTGGGAAATTTACAAGAGAAAGTGGCAGGTAAATTCATATATAAGGTACAGGGAATGGAAAAGAATGCAAATGATAGATAGGGTGAGAGAATATCAAGAAACTGCTTTAGAAGGAGGTGAATAATGTGAGAACAAGAGAAAATAATGGGAGCATTAGTGAGGGGACGGTTGAGGAAATAGTAATAGGTAAGAAAGAGGTAAAGAAGAAATGAAGTGAGTAATGTGAAGGACTGCTGAATGTGTTATATGGTAGGCTGGCAGCTGTGGGGCGTCTGAGACGTGGACGTATACGGAGCGAGAAAGTCATGACGAAAGGTTTAGTGAAAAGAGAAGTAGTTGTGAAAGCCTTGCATAAGATGAAGTGTGGCAAAGTTGTTGGAACACATGGGACTACAGTTACATTTCTCAAGAAAGGGGCAACATAGTTGTTAATTGGTTAGTCAGGATGTTCAGCGTAAGGCTCAAGGTCAGGTACCAGACGACTGGCGGAATGTTGTATTACATAAGGAGAAGGGGGTAAAAAGGGAGTGCTCGAATTACAGAAGCGTATGTCTATTTAGAGTACATGGTAAGATTCACGTGAGAGTAATGACTGAGAAGGTGGTCACATATACAGACCAATAAACTGGGAAGGAGCAGTGAGGCATTAGGATTGATAAATAATGTGTGGACCAGGTGTGTGCTTTGAAGAATTTGCACGAGATATGTTTAGAGAAAGCATGGAATCTGCATGTGGCATTTATGGAGATGGAGAAAGTGTATGACAGGTTGACAGAGACGCCTTGTGGAAGATGTTGCGATATATGGTATGGATGGAAAGCTATGATAAGCAGTGAGTTTTATCTGGAAGGTAAGGAGTTTGTGCGAAGGAAGGAAGGAGGATGAGTATTTCCAGGGGCAGGTGGATTTGCATCAAGGGTGTGCAATGTCGCCATGGCTGTTTACTCTATTTATGAAAGGAATGGTGAAGGAAGTAAATAAGAGAGTCTTGGAGATAGAGAGAGGGGTGGGGGTGGTGGTCCTGGGAGGTGAGTCAGTTGCTGTATGCTGATGACACGGTTCCGGTGGCAAAATAGAGTGAAATGGTGCAGATCTCTGGAAGAGGACATAGCAGGGGAAGGAACTATGGGAGATTATGTGAATCACAGGGATGATGAGGGGAGGGGGGGGGGAAGGTCATAGGTGGATTTAGTGTTTGGAAAGCGAGATTACAGTCTGTGAGGGGAACAGTGTGTATGTCTAATGGTGCAGTAGTTGTAAAGGTGCTGTTTGGTTGCTTGTCTTAGACTCTACATACAAAAGAACAGAAGAAGGTGGATATGTTAGAAATAGATTACCTGAGGGTAATATACATCGTGAAGCGGGTTGGTCGTGTAAGGAACGACAGTGTAGGATGGAGATGTAATAGTAAGTAAAGTACATATGACTGAGAGAACTGAAGAGGGTATGCTGATATGGCTTGGACATATAGAGAGGATGAGTGAAGAGAGACTAAGGGGATAAATATGTCATAAGTAGAGGGAGTAAAGGAGAGGGGCAGAGCGAGAAGGGGAAAGAAGGATGGAGAAATAGTTCTAATGTGTTATCGGGGCTCGAAAATACTTTCACGGGATTGATCGAATTAGAATGATTTGGTGTGCTGGGGAAGATCTGCTGCCACTGAACTAAACCGGGGCATATGAAGCATTGAAGGGAAATCACGGAAATATCTATAGTGTCTGGCCGTGAACAGGCGGCTCTGATTTGGGTTCATCATACACGACAGTTAGAGAATGGATGTGAGCAAATGAGGCAGTTCTACGTCTGTCCCTGGCTGCTCTCATCTCCTCGTAACATTAGTTTCGTACATTAAATCCATTAACTGTGTCACCCATTGTTTGACCTTTTCGACCAAATCTGTTTACTTCCTTCAGTTTGGTGACCCAAAACTGCTGAAGTGTAATTTTAATTTTGGCTTCATTTATGTCGTAAATATTTTCCTTAACGCATTACATGAGTACCTGAGGTTAATCATGTCTCTGGTCACGATATTTTCTATCTTCTTTACGTCTAAATTAATGAAGTTCTGTCTTTACAGGCTGAGTACTGTGGCAATGCAGGATCCTGTAACCTGTTCCCTGCGAGATGACGGTCCCATCTTCACCAGAGTGCATATGGATGAGATGAATGTTTGCGAGTTATGTGTCTTACTAATGATGGAAGCTATATGGGTTTCTTCATGGACTGCAATAGTCCCGAATACTCTTTTACTTCTCACTAATATAATCCCCAAACAAATTCAGGTATTACTTGGGTCATGCCTGGATATCCATTTTGTCTTTAGAAAGTGATGTGGAGGTATAGTATCACATGCCATCTGGTAGTCGGAGACACGCGTTACCCACCCTTCTCTTTTCTCCAGGGTAGTGTCCACTCTTTCGGACTGCCCCCAGCTTAGGTATTCTTTCTTTATAAGTACTCATCGCTTTCTTCCTGATTATATTTTCTAGTAGTTTACACGCAGTTGCCTTTCAGTCGCACTGATCCGTTGCTTGACAAGTTTTCCCTATCGCCTTTCTTTAAACTGGTTACGACAGTTTGTTCTCTTTAACTCGATGGCGCTGATATTTATTCCATCGAGTTCCTAAATATCCCCAGTGGCTTGTCGAGCGTTTTTGTACACTCTTCAATTACACATAGAATGGTTTCAATAGGTATAGATTCTTCATAAGCTTACCTGTATCTTCTTTAACAATCTCAGTGCTTTTTATGTGGCCTTTCTTCATCCTATCTAGATAGTGATGGCGGTAATTTATGTATGTATGTAAGTACATACTGGAAATCAACGATGAGAGCCTAAGATATCTTATTTTTCTGGTTGACCAACAGTTTCCTTTAATTCTCTCACTGATCATTTGATTCTGAACGGATTTTTTTTTTTTTTGTAAACCTACAGGACAGTGTCGGATTTTCATTTGCTTTGTCCACAATGCTTTTTTTAAAAGTTTCATCCCACATCATATGTCCGTAACATCTCCCACATTTACTTCATAAACAGATTCAACAGCCATGGCGATATCACACCCCTGCCGCAGACCCACCTTCAGCTAGAACCACTCACCCTCCTCTCTACCAAATCGCACACATGTCTTACTCTTGATAAAAACTCCTTAATGCTTACAATAGCTTTCCTCCCACACCATAGATTCGTAGCACTTTCCGCAGAGCAGCACTACCAATTCTATCGTATGCTTTCTCCAGATCCATAAATGTTACTGTAAGTATTTTTCACACACACTCTTTAAAGCAAACACATAATCCACACATCCTCTACCATTTTTGAAACCACACTGCTCCTCCCTAGTCTGATACTCTGCACGTGCCCCCATCCTCTCAATCACTACTCTCCCGTGCAACTTTCCAGATACACTCAACAGACTTATACCTCTGTATTTCGAACACTCACCTTTGTCCCCCTTGCCTTTATACAAAAGCAATATACAGGCATTCCACCAAATCTCAGGCACAGACTTAAAATCGTAGCGAACCAATAACAACGCAGTTATCAGCTTTCTTAAGAAATTCGAGTGCAATACCATCCACTCTAGTTGCCTTGCCACATTTCATCTCAGGCTAGGCTTTTACCACTTCTGTTTTCACTGCACCACTTGCCATAACTCTCACTCTGCATATCTCCCAGACCTGAACACCCTTCATCTGCCGCTCTATCATCAGATACATTTAAAAGTCCTTCAAAATACTCACTCTATCTCCTGCTCATCTCATCGCTACCTGTTACTGCTTCCCTATGTGCCCCTACACCAATGTTTCCATTTGTTCTATTATTTCACACTGTTAACCTTGGAGGATTAATATGCCTGAGGGAGATTTTGATAGGAAGGTCATAAGGCAGAATGAACAATATGTCATGCATCCCATCACCAACGACATGCATTCCTTCACTTTTTGTTATAAAGACAATGTTAAGGATAAACTTGAGCTCCAACCTCTCGACTTACCATGTCTATATCATACCTGGTGTTGAAGAATGTTACGATAATTCTTTCTTGCTCTCTTAGCAGGCGACATGGGTTAATCAATGTTGGTGTGTTACCGCAGCATGGCCAGAGAGAGAGAGAGAGAGATTGGTGTTTGCTAAGGTAGAGTAATATAACACTACGTTATGATTATTGACTAAATGAATTATTCAATACAGGAAAGTGACAGGTGGTGGTCAAGACAAATTTTGAAGATATCAAAAGTGTTGCTCTGAGCATTATGTACCAGGAGCTTATTCCACACATCGATAATGTCGTTAGTAAAGAAAAATTTCGTACAGTCCAGATTAATTCAGTGATCTCTAAGTTTTAGTCTATTTCCTCTCGTTGGTAGAGCTGGCGCTACTGTAAAGAAACTTTCAATATCGACACCGTTGGATCTATTAAACATCTTAAAACATTCTATTAACTTGCTTCGGAGACGCCTTTTGCTTAGAGAGAACATGTTTAATTCTCGCAATCTGTTCTTATATGGTTTGTTACACAAGAAAGGAATCAATCTACTTGCTCTTCGCTGCAATGCTTCCAATTCAAAGATATCCTTAGTTACGTGTGGGGGGCAAGAACTGCACTGCATATTCGAGGTGGGGTCTAACTAGATTTAGGTGTAGTGGCAATATCACATCCTTACTTTTGTATGTATAACTCCTGTTAGTAAAGCCTAACTTCCTAATTGCTTTCTTGGCAGCTTCATTACAATGCTGGGAGAAATTAAAGGTGTTGGAGATAGTGACCCCTAAATCCGTCACACAATGGGTGTCCTTTATCTTGTGGCCCATCAGTTCAGAATCGAATTTTTTGTCGAGATTTCCTACTTGTAACAGCTGACATATATTAACGTTAAATGAGACAAGACCTTAAAGCAGATATTATCGTGGAAACCACAGAAACCTCAACAGTTGCTATGGTAACATAGATTGGGAAATAGAATTTAGTAGCCAAGAACCAAGGCATTGTAGGGAAAGGTCAAGTGAAATCTACAATGTTGAAGTTTGAGCATGGGTACCTCTAGCCTTGAATACAAACGAAAAGTTAGGCAAGAGGGAAGATCGGTTTCATAAATCATGTGAAAAAGCAAAGGAGCTTCGAAATATACAGAGTATCATATACTTTTACATGAACTCATCAGGAGTTAGATGTCAGTTAAAGAGCAGCTAATCAGTCTAAGAGATATAGTGGTTAGTGTTGCAGAAGATGATGTAAAGATCAGAATGGAAGTAAACAAATAAGTTCAAAATTGTTTTCAGACACTATAGCCCAAACATCAGCGAGATAGGATGGGGAGGAGGTCTTTGAAAGCAATGAGTTATTTATGAATGACATTAACAGGACGCTAAAGAGTTTTAACCCATACAAGGCTCACAGTCTTAATGATATTTCACTATTTGTGCTGAAGATGTGTGCAGACACGCTTGACAAACCTCTCGTAATGCTGCCCAAGATGTCGCTGGATACAGGCAGAGTGCCAAGGAGTTGGAAAAGAGCAAATATCATGCCTGTCTATAAGAAAAAAGGAGGCCGGGAACGGGACCTGAACCACGGACCCGGCTCCCTGGTATGTGTGGTCTGTAAGGGTCCGGGAAAGATAATCAGTGAGTAAATGGATGACTTTCTACCGAGGGGAAGTTATCTAAGTGAGAAACATCATGGTTCCTTGGGAAAGGAGGTCATATGTAACGAACCTCTGAGATTTCTAGAGGAGAGTGAGCTGTGTTTTAGACAAAAGGGAAAGTTGGGTGGGTTGTTTGTATCCACAACGCCAAGAATTATCTGGCACTGTACTGCATGGGAGGCTGGTTAATAAGCTGGATCTCCAGGCAAGAATAAGGGAGACACTCCTCCTTTGGACAGATGGTTAAGTTAGTGGAAAGGAACAAAAGACACACTTCAGAGGAGTCTTCTCTAAATGGGTGGAGGAGGTCACTAATGGAGTGCCGCAGGGTTCGGTTCTGAGACAGTTACTCTTCTTGATCTATGTGAATGACTTGCCAGAAGCAATGTACTCCTGACTGTATATATTTTCATCAGCTTAAAATGACACTACCAGATTCCAGAGGTGGTCATATACATGGTTGATGAATTCCAATCCGAGTGAATGTAAATAAGGTGGGTCAAAGCGAGAGAAGGTTTTGATGTGACTATCATGTAGAGGGAAGAAAGCCGCAGGAATCTGTGCGTGAAAGAAACTCAGGGGTCGACATTGTCCCTAACCTGTCGCTAGAGTCCCTCTTGAGGAGGATAGCTAAGGAGACTAACAGTCTGCTGGCAAATATTAGAAATGCGTTTATGTTCATGGATAAAGAGGTATTCAACAAGCCGTTCACGTCCTTCATAAGGTCAAAACTAGAATATGCTTCATAAATGCAGTCTCGGTACCTAATGAAGTACAAGGAGCTATTAGAGAAGGTCCAGAGGGAAGCAACAAAGATGGTACCAGTACTAAGAGAGATGAGTTATAGGGAAAGACTTGAGGCTTAAAATTTGTTCATTTAGGAAGGCAGAAAAGAGAGAGAGGTGACATGATGACAAGCTTTTAAAACAGACTGATGGTGTAGACTGTGAACAGTTCTGCGAGAGATGTAGGGATAGAACAACCAGAGGACATAACTTGAAATTAAAGAAGAAACTTGTTAAGGAAGATAAGAAGTAAATCTATAGGACAACAGTAGTGGATGAACGGAACAAAATGAATGAGGACGTGATGAATGCAGACAGGACACAGAAATTAAGAAGTTGTATGATAACAGAACGTTCAACAGATGGAGCCCCACGAGTGTACAACTCCCTCCTTGAACAGTACAAATACGTAATGTTACACTTTCCCTCCCTCTCTCTTTCAGTAATTCAAAGAGTTTGTGCGTTAGTGAGTCTGTATATACCTTTTAAAAGGCCGAGCAACAGCAATTAGAAGCCCTAAATTTTGGCTGTAGGTTCCTCAGAATCTGGGTCATGTTTTACGTCTACCGCACGCTTGGTCTTGAGGGCCACTTTGAGGTCACGAGACCAAAAACTGCCTCCCAAGCCTTATTCATTGCACTTAGAAGCCTTATGTTAAAATGATAGTACCCCAGGATCAAGGGCACGACCCAAGGGTGCTAGAGTCTGGCCTTAAGGGCCCACAAAGGTTGCCTTATGGTATTAATTCAATTCAGAAGTGAACACACATTTCACTCATTTAACAGTCGCCCTTGGAGGCCATTTGAAAGGCAACAGAAGCCATTTCCATATAATGTTTTTATGAAAGCCTTTTTTCGTGCGTTGCCAGGTTACCCTGCTAGTATATATATATATATATATATATATATATATATATATATATATATATATATATATATATATATATAAATGTAATATACACCTTTGCCTGTTCTATTAACGATAGATAAGGAAATTTCGAGAGTCATCAGTTTTAACGACTTGTGTTAACCGCTCGAGGCAGGGCGAAGCCTAACAGTGGAGACCAACCTGAATGATATTCTACATTCTTCATGAAGGTTATACACTCTCTACACTATTCACGAAGAGTTAAGAGCTTCATTTTTCGCTTGTGACTAAACTTGCTGATTTTCTAAACATACAAGATGAGCTAATTTTTCCAAGCTCGCTCACCCTTACGTTTGCTGACTTACCATAACAAGTCACAGACAGCGCCCTGCCATAGGTTGTCACGGGTCAGTCTCTCAGAGAGTCTCGAGCAGGTCTCCAACTGGGCTGACGTTCCGCCTTCAGCTTCCCGGGGACAGAATCAGTGTCCTCTGTCTCCACTTTGTAGAGACAGATTTTAGCTTTGATAAAGGAAGATTTCCTTTATATCCTTCGACCACAACTAACAATCAATTATAAACATATATATATATATATATATATATATATATATATATATATATATACATACATATATATACATATATCACATATTGCCCTCCAAACAACAAAGGGATTCGAACCCTAGACCTTTTGCGTGATAGCTGGGAACACTAACCGCTCGGCTATGATCGCCCCTGATAGAGGAATGACTATTCGATGACAAGTAATCGAATACCCATCGTCTCACTTCCATGAGCGGTTAGCGTTCCCAACTTCCTCGCAAAAGGTCCAGGATTCGAATCCTTGCTGTTGGAGGGCATTATATGTTCTATGAAAAGTGCGCTTTCATATGCACTATATTCGTGCTCATATATATCCACGTTTGACAGTAAGTTCTGCAAAACTTTTAATAACTGGTAATGTGAGCCTGATGAGATTTGACCGGTCTAGACCACGTTGCTCATGGATGTGAGACGAAGGGTATTCGATTACTGGTAATCGAATAGTCATTTCTCTATTAGGGGCGATCACAGCCGAGCGGTTAGCGTTTTCAATTACCACGCAAAAGGTCCGGGGTTCGAGTCCCTGCTGTTGGAGGGCATTATATGTTCTATGAAAAGTGTGCGTTCATATGCACTATATTCGTATATATATATATATATATATATATATATATATATATGTGTGTGTGTGTGTTTGTGTGTGCAACTTTCTTTACGTGTATTCAAACTTCAAAACCAAACTGACTTTAGATGTGACGACTCTCTACCGATATGATCATTTTGACAATGGGAATTTCCTTCCCTTACACGCTTTTCAAAATCTGGTGTTATGGTTGGTTGCTGGTGTACTGTATCCGCATTACGCGTCCTGGGAGTGAGGTCAGTGTGGGCCAACCAGCATTTGCATGACGTGTCCTGGAGGATCAGCGTGGGCCAGGCAGCGTCCGCATAAAGCGTCCTGTAGGGTCGGTATGGGCCAGGCAGTGTCTGCATGACGTGTCCTGGAGAGGGGTCATTGAGTGCCAGCTGGCATCTGCATGACAGCATCCTGGATGGGGGTCAGTGTAAGCCAGCTAGAGTCTGCATGACGTGTCCTGGAATGGGGGGGAGGGGGGGGGGTCAGCTTGGGCCAGGCAGCGTCTGCATGACGCGTCCTGGAGGAAGGTAAGACCCACAGGTCGTTAACCCTTCCCGACTCTGTGTACACAACAAATGTGCTTCTCACTCCCCCCCTCCCCTCCCCTCCGGTCGTTCGCTGGGGCTCTCCTGTTGACCCGATTCACGCTCGAGAATTTATGGAATATGTGAAGGCCAGCGACATTATTAACGTTTATTAATAGCTCTCTTTACAAGGCGAGGCATTGACTTGGACGTTCTTTACATTTAGATTAGTTACTTTCATCTCTAGTTGCAAGGTGAGGGCAGGGCAGGGCAGGGCAGGGCTATAGCGCCGCCTGGCAGAGCATTGACCCCGTCCCCCTGAACATAAACAAATGGAGGTGGCGGGAGCGGTGCGTCACCCCGACCGTCACACTGGCGTCTATCACAAAAGCAAACGCTGCAAGAGGAGGCGACACCACCCTCCAGAGGCAACAGCCTAAGTCACGTGACAGGCCATAGGTCAGGTTGCGTACCCGCACAGAGAGCAGCAGCAGCAGCGGGAGGGCAGGCGGCAGGCTGGCTCCGGTAGCAGCAGCAGCAGCAGCACTCCCACCGCTCCCGGTCAATGACCTCCCACTTTCTTCAACTCAAGTCCCCCCATAAAACCATTGCCTCAAGGCCCACTTTCTCACCTGTATGAAGGAGATAAACCTTTTTGAGAATGGGGTTCTTACATGTATCCTCCGAACATGACTGGATTCCTTTACAATGCTCGCCTCGTGTTTTTGACTCCCCGAGTTCAGTGACCCCGACGGTGAGTCTGACTTTTAAGGGATGAATCTTATTTAGTTGGCGATGTGGGGCATCGTACCTGTCGCCAGGGTCCTCCTTGCCTCGCTAGTCATTTGTTTTCTTATAGTTAGCGCAGCCTTCGCTAGTTTAAAAGTATTGTTTACGACTTTGTAGAAGAGGTTACGCTCCGACGCTCTCCTTTTAAAGCGGCGCGAGAATTCGAACTCTAGAGAGAGACACTTTGAAGATTAGCCTCATTCCCTGCGCCCCATCGCTCGAGTCGATGCAAATCAATGACCCACGGAACTTCTATCTTACATAAGGACACTTTCACGATTAATATTTATATGGTGAACAGGATACTTGAGAAATACAGCGATGCAGTCTCTCCCCCCTTCAGTTGACGTCCCGCCCATTTGCTCCGCCACGTTCGGCTGTGCATACTGATGCTGTGAAAAGCTATAAGGATGCCAGATGAAGTTTCCATAGGGGAGGGAGAGGAGGAGGAGGAGGAGGGGACGACGACGATTTCCATTCGATATGCAAATGACACACTCGTTCTTTAAAACGTCGGCAGTGCAAGTGTCTTTGTTCAGGGGGACGGACGTTTTGCCTCGCCCGTTAACCCAAAAGCTTAGTAAATGGGCGAACGAGTGGCCGGGCAATTATCGAGGTTGTCGTAACGAGGACCTGATGCTATCTGAGATCTGGGGAGAGGGAGGGAGGGAGGGAGCAGGACGCTGCTGTACATAAGGTGTATGGTAGTCCTGGGGCAAAGTACTGGTCTGAGGAGTGGGTCACTATGCCGGCCAGGTAGGAGCCACCACCACACCTCGGTCATCGACCCCACTTTCACTCTCAGTCGCACAGCCAAACGCACACAGACCCGCCCTTGGTCTAGCCCGACGCGAACGCTGCCAAGGAGCCCTGGTTGGCTGGCTCCAGCAGTCCTGCTCTTAATGGGTGAGCCCTCATGAGGCACCAGACTCCCGTGTATGTGAGTGCCCCCTTGGTCGCAACACCCAGTGATGGTAATAATGAAAATAAAAAGAGTCTTCACAACCACTTTACAACATTGCTGACAAAGCACAACTGCCCTCCAAGACTGGTGACACCCAACAATCATCGTACAATACTGCTAACACATTACAACCTCACTGTTATACTTTACGCACCGAGACAACCTCAAGACACACCTGAGGCAAAACACACATACTACAGTTCCTCTATCATACCAACACTGCTCATTCACCACAACCTACTTACAACACTTGTGTCATCATAAACACCCTTCAATACTCGGAGCTCAAAACAACCACCCTACATCACCCTTAACTCCATATAACCTCACTACAATACCCTTGACTCACAACAACCACCCTACAACTCTCTTGACTCATAACAATCATCCTGCAAAACTCAGACTCACAAAAACTTTACTGCATTGTTGTTGACTCACAACAGCTAATCTGTGACATTTTTGACCCTCAACAACCTTCCTACAACTCTATGGACTCACAAGAACTATCCTACAAGATTCCTTGCTTACAAAGACCTCACTACAACGCTTCTGACTCCCCACAGCTACTTCACAACATCCTTGAATCACAACACCCTCACTAGAATATTCTTGACATAAAATCAGGCACCCTACAACACTCTTGAACCACATCAACATCTGAATACAATACTTTGACTCAAAACAACCTACCTACAACAGCCTTGACTCACAACAACTTTACCAATATACTAATGACTGAAAACTATCCCAAAACCCTCTTGACTCACAACAACCAGCCTACTGCACTCTTGATTTACAACAACCGTCCTGCAGCACTCCTGACTCACAACAACCACTTTAAAACATTGTTGACTCAAAACGACACTCTTGATTCACAGCATTTACAACATTGTTGGTTCGTAACAATACTCCTCACTCAAAGCAACGTTACTACAACACTCATGACTCATAATAACTTAACTACTACTCTCTAGACCCATAACAACCACTTTATAAAGTAATAACTTGAACCTCAGTACAACAAACTTGACTCAAAATAAGCTTACTTCAAAACTTTTCACTCATAACATACTTGTTTAAATATTCCTAACTCACAACAACAACTTTACAACATATTTGACTCAAAGGAACCTCACTACAACACTCTTTAACTACAAAACCCAGCCTACATTACTCTTGACCCACAACAACCATCTAACAACACTCTTAGCTAATAACAACCAACCTGCAACATTCATGACTCACAACAACCATCCTAAAATATTCTTGACTCTCATGAAACGTCCTACAAAAGTCTTGTTTCACAATAATCATCCTACAACACTTCTAACTCATAACAGCCATCCTACAACACTTTTAGCTCACAATAAACATCATACAACACTCTTGACTCACAACAACCATCCTACAACATTCATGATTCATAACAACATCACTGTGTCACTCTTGATTCACAACATGCACCCTGCAACACTCTTGACTCACAACAACCATCCTACGACATCCTTGACTCACAACAACCATCGTATAACATTCTTTACTTACAAAAGCCATCCTACAACACTCTTGACTCATAATATACTTCCTGCAACACTCTTGACTTACAACAACCACTCTACAGTAGTCTTGACGGATCACAACCAACCTACAACACTCCCGAGACGGCCCAGCCATCCTATAACACTACCAACTCACTAGACCTGCCCTAAAACACTGTAGACCCAAACATAACCACCTTACAACACACTTGGATCACTACAACCGAGGCGAAGGACTCAAAACCAAGCTACAACAATGATGACACATTTCAGCTAACCTCTAAGGCTGCTGGCTCATCATAACCATCCTACAACACTAACGACGCATTACAGTTAACGAACGACGCTTTTGACGCACTAAAACCTCCCACCAATCCAGGGTCTTACTACAAAATTCTCAACTCTCGTAGCTCGTTACAACCCCTCGTTAACCCTTTTAATTCAACTCTCTACAATCACCCTATTACACCCCTGACTCACTACAACCATCCTACGAGTCGAATGACTCAACCACAACCACTCTTACCGCACACCTGACTCAACACAACCACCCTCCAAATCATTATACGGACTCACTCCAAACGACCCTATTAATCTCACGAGTGACTCGACACTCACCCTGCGTCATTCCTGACTCACTAGAACCACCCTACAACCCCATACCGACACATGACGTACTCCTACAGCTTCCCTACGAGAGCCACACTGGCTGAGTTACGATCGACACGTAACACAACAACAGTATCGCCGTAACTTGGCCAGTAGCAGTTTCACTTCTGCAGGGGACCAGGCCACACGACCCGTGCAACACGACCGCTGGTCTTACTTTCCGTCTCATTAAGTTATCGGGCGAGTCTTACCCTTCTGAGCACGACGGTACTACCCTTGGGCATGATAGCCTGGCCTTTGACTTGACCCTTAGAGGCTGAGGTTAAAAGGTCCAGGCCATTATACACAGAAGTCATATCGTCGCGATCATGAGTTTAATACATATATATTCTACCTTCCATACGCCACATCTTGCCTCTCCTCCACTTTCTCTTCTATCCAATGACTTTATAAGCCATTCTTTCTACTCCCACATACCGCTTGGCCTCAGAGAGGACTCCTGTGGGTGACCGAAATCTTTGACGTAAAACAAAGATAGAAAGTATGGCAATTTGACAGCCATCCTGCTGCAGTAAGCCCGTGTCACAACCAATGATCAGGTCACAACCATCCCTACCGTGGTAGGGTCAAATTACAACCATTATCTCATGGTAGTATGGTTAAATCACACCCATCCCATGGCCACATGACCACATCATGAGGACCATTTTTCTGACATCAGCTGTGCCACAGCATAACCCGCCTCTCTTCTTGCCGGCTACTGCTCTGATGTAGCCTCACCACAGATACGTTAAATTTCTGACCTATACTTATTCATCTAATCGTGTTAGGGCAACTGAACAGATTGCCCTAGGACCCCTTTCAAATAAATTGTCCTGGTGTTACCCAGGACCTCTTTGCAGGAGCTCTTGCAGCCCCAAGGCTGCGCTACTTCCAGTAGCAGGGGAATGAGGGGCTCCCTTGGAGTTTGAGAAGTTCTTTCACGCGACTGTACTCCCGATGCTACAACCTCGCTCAAGATGACTTTTCACTCGCGGTACATCCTTAAGCAGGCGGAGTGCAGTAACAACAACCTGACTTATACATAGAATCAAAACTCTCACTGTACTACCTCGTTACCTCATTTCATAACAACCAAAGGGTTGTGGGTACAGTCCCACATACCCTCGTCGTTACAACTCAGCCCTGGAGCCATCTCGGAAACGATGAACTAAGCAGACCAGGCGAAAGTTACAACAGTAATATATTCGCATCGTATGGGAGTTTTCCAGACAGATCTTGCGTCGCGTCGAAGGGGAAATCGTCTCAAAGACTCCAAGGATCTCTGTGGCAGCGCTACTTCGAGGAGGATCGTAAGCAAGCGGACGACGATGGTGGTACGTACTCAGAGGGTGAGGACCTGGGGGAGGGGGGGGTACCACGACCACAACCGTCTTAATACAACCAACACCACCCCGCCCCTCCCGCCCGCCGCCCCAGCCGCCGTCCGCTGCCGCCCATCCCCACGCTTGTTCCACCATCCCTCTCCACCTCTTCCCTGACCTGTCTAAGTGGAGCGTCAACATACGATTGCTGGGTGCGATAGCTCACTCCACGCTCCGCTCCGTTGCCTGGCCAGTCCTCCACCCACCTATAGCAGGCAACATGACTCTGACCTCTCCTGCCTCTCTCGCCACCTGTTGCTACATCACGCCAGCTGCTGCTGCCGCTACATCGTTGGCACGCCCGCTACATAATCACTCCTACAGTCAAACCACATGTTATTACACACACACACACACACACACACACACACACACATATACATATAATCAGACGTGCAAAAACAAATACCATGTAAACTATACATTACAACACACCTATAACTATAGTTGTATGTGTTTGTTTGTGGAGGGTTATAGTCATAGCCGTCTATACTTTCAGCAGAGACACTGTAACCAACATGGGTTCGAATCCTGGGAATGGCAGTCGGCCCACAACAACCCTAGGTGTTTTTCTCTTTCCCCCTTGGGGCACGTCGATAAATGAGTAACTTGCTTTGGCTGGTGCGTATGTATATATGTGTTTGTGAGCACATAACAGTAAAGACACAGTACATGTATACAAGGTTAAGAGACGTGACAACACAAGAAGTGTAAAAGTCTTTCTCCCCGTAACACAAATAACAGTCTCTACATACCTACAGCCATCAATTACTTCTAAAAGCGTCAGCTGTGTCTACAGTAAAGATCCACAGACGCTTTCCATTTCTACAACGATGCTGGAGTCGCTTCCTCATTCTACACCACTGCCCCGAAAGCATCTCCGGCAACACTCACGGGTCAACGGGTGTTTCTTCTACAACACCCTACGCTAAACGCATGACATTCTCCTTCTCCTCAACACACACACACACACACACACGGAAAACAGTTTGTCATTTAAAAAACAAAAAACGCGTGCATCCTTTCTCGCTACGGACGTCATAATAGAGACCATCATAGTGGTTTCTACTTCACATACTTATTCATTCACCAAGAGACCATCTGACACCTCTTACTACAATCTGTTTTCTACGACACCTCTACAGCAACGAGAGCTTCTTTACCCACTTCCTCGACGTCTCCAACAGTTCCTACAACCCTCTCACAACAGACACATCTCTCTCTCTACCTCTGTCCACAGCTCGCGTCTCCATATTGACTATGTAGTCACAATTGACTTTGCTGTTTCTGCAACACAATCATAGTTATCACTCACTTCTGCAAGACTACCCAGTCATCACCAGTTCCTGCAACACTGTCGCAGTCATCACATGTTACTACGACATTACCAGTCATCACCTGTTCTTGAGCCACTACCACAGTCATCAACCGCTCTTGCAATATATCCACAGTCATCGCCAGCTCTACTGAGAACACCACAGTCGCCATCCGTTCCTGCAACACATCAGAATCATCAAATGTTCCATAAAACCTACTATAATCACTTCCAGTTCTTGCGTCTCTACCCTAGTCATCAACTGTTCATGTATCACTGTCATAGGGATGACTAGTTCCTGCAACACCACAAACAGTCTTCATCTGTTCGACTACCATAGTCATGGCAACACTTTACATTCAACCCATATTCCTGCAGCACTACTACAGTCCTTAACTGGTCTTGCAACACATCCATAGTCATCCCTTCTTCCTGTAACACTGCCAAACACGTCACCTATTCCTGCAATACCATAGACACCACCTGTTAATTCAACACTATCACAGTCGTTATCTGTATTTGCAACACTACCACAGATATAAACAGTTCCCCTGCAACACTACCATTGTCATCACTTTTATTTTGCAACACCGTACAGTCATCACCAACTCCTGAAACACTACCAAAGTCATCAAATGCTGCAAACATCATTAGTTCTCGGAACAGCACTGTAGTCTCTACCTGTTGCTGCAACACTGACACAGTCGTCATGTGTCTGCAACACTGTCGCACGCATTAGTCCCTGCAACACAACCAGCAGTCATCACCTGTTCTTTCAACACAAACCAGCAGTCATCACCTGTTCCTGCAGCACTACAATAGTCATCACCCATTTTGGCAACACTACCTCAGTTATCACCTTTTTCTAATAACTATCACAACCATCAAATCTTCGTTCATCGTAGGCTGCTCCAGTCACGGTAATCGCCTGTTCCTGCAACAGTCTCAAAGTCATCGCCTGTCTCCGTTGCACTCTAACAGTCATTACTTTATCCTGCAACACTTTCTTAGTCATCACCTCTTACTTACTCATCGCCTCTTACTGATACATCACCGCAGTCTCCAGATTCCTGCAGTACCACCACAGTCATCGCCAGTTCCTGTACCACTTACCACAGTCATCATGTATTTTTGGAAAACACACAGTCATCACCTGTTCCCGTAACACTTCCATAGTGGTCATCTACCTATTCCTGCATCATTACTAAAGCCATAACATGGTCATGGAACACAAACACATTCATCATATGATCGTGGAAAACTACCACAGTCATCATTTGTATTTTTAACACCATCGCAGTCATCAGTAGCTCTTGGAAAACCACCGAAGTCATCACCTGTTTCTGAAGCAAAATACAATCATCAACTGTTCCTGCAACACTGTCATATAATCATCTGGTCCTGCAACACTGTTTCTTGAACATTATCGCATTCGTTACCACTTCCTGCAACACATACACCGTCATCGCATATTCCTGAAGCACAAATGCAGACATCATCTGTTCCTGCAACACTGTTTCAGCCACCAGGTACCTATCCCCGCAACACTACCTCAGTCATCACTTCTTTTTACTGTGCCATAGTTGCCACCTCTTCCTGAAACACTTCTACAGTCATCAATTGTTTCCAGAATACTTTCCCAGTTATCATTTGTTTTTGCAACACTATCAAAGTCACCAAATGTTCTTGCAGTCATCATTTCTTCTTGCTATAGTACCACAGTCATCAACTGTTACTGCAAAGCTAACAATACCATAGTCATCACTAGTTCCTGCAACACTACCAAAGTTATGACCTGATCCTGCAATACTGCCACAGTCATTACCTAATTCTGCAACACTACCTTAGTCAATACCTATTTATGAAACTACCAGACTCATCATCTATAGCTTCAACACAACGAGTCATCACCTGCTCTAGTGACACTCTTACAATCGTCATTGTCTCTGACACACTATCGAAGACACCACTTCTTCCTGCAACACTAAGTGAGTCACTGCCTTTTCTGGCAACACGAACAGAGTCATCACATGTTCCTAAGATTCTACCACAGAAATGACCTTTTTCCTGCAACACTACCACAGTCACCATCTCTTTCTGCCACAGTAACACAGTCATTACCTTCTCCTGCATTACAACCACGGTAGTCATATGCGCCTGAAACACTATCGGTCATCACTAATTTTTATAACAGTTCACGCAACACTGCCAAAGTCAACACCTTTTCCCACACTCATATCCTAATTCTATTACAGTTCATTGGTCAACGTCTGTTTTTAAAACACTACCTCAGTCATCAATTGTTTCTGCATCATTATCACAATCATCACATTTCTACAACACTAGCACAGTCACCACTTAATCCTGCAACACTACAACAATCATCCCCTGCTCCTCTAACACTACCACTGAAATCATCTCAGTCGTCATATGTTGCTGAAACACTAATACAGTCATTATCTGTTCCTACAATACTACCATTGTCTTCCTCTGCTCCTGCAACACTACCACAGTCGTCGCCTGTTCCAGCAACACAACTGCACCCATCCGAATGTCTCAATACTGAAACAGTCAAGCGGCATGTCTGCAGCCCAAGTGCAGCAAACAACATAGCTCTCTATATCCTGCAATGCGTTTCCCACCATCCACAGTAGAGTGGCTCATTTGTAATAATTTGCTTCGAACATCCAAATTATTGCAGATATCCACTCACTACCGCGTGGCTGTATGTGTCTCATTCTCATACTCTCTCACTCTCTCGCATTATACTTCCATCTCCGTCTCTCATCCTGCCCTTTCCTTCCCATCATCTCACTCGTTTGTGCATTCCTGGTCAATATTCTTTCACCTGATTTCTTTTACTGTGTCATGCGCGTCCTTCATATAAACAATTAGGCAGTTCCTCAACTTTGCATTTCTAAAGTCTTCTGTCACATCTCTCCCTCTGGTCACCCTCCTTACCCAGCGTATAAATCTGATGAAAAGGACAACAACGTCCTCCACTGCTTACAGGTTCAATATTCTCCCCCTCCGCCCCTGATGACCCACTTCTCTCCAGCACACCTCCACCTGAGGGAACACCCCCCCCCCCACCACCACCACCACCCGACGAAGGGACACAGTTTGTCGTAAGATTCTTAGGAGAACAAACATCTTTGTTCAGCTTTCAGGACTCTGATATCTAAGTCTTACACACCGACCTCACACAACTACATGCAACATGGATCCGACCATTCACAACCCCTGTTCAACACAAGGCTAGTGGCATTAGATGTCATCAGGGCATTTGACACTGTCCCCCGACAAATCCTCAAACTAAAGATACTTGACACACAACCCTCTACAACAGTGACAAAAATTGGTTGGCCAATTCAATAGCCGGCCGCTGTGCCAGAATCACTCACAATGGTTTCACTTCTAAAACCCTTAAACACTTCAGTGGAGTCCCCAAGGAATAGTTGTTTCTCCAACTCTCTTCAATCTCTTCCTCCATGATCTCCCATTTACCTCCACAAAATCTGCTCTAGTAACACTGTTACAATCGTCATTGTCTTTAACACACTATCAAAGACACCACTTCTTCCTGCAATACCATGACTCCTCAGTAACAACAACAAACATGCAGCACATCAAAGAAATGGAACAATGGCTCACACGGAACACAACGTCTGCTGCATCTTCAGAAAAGAGTTCAATCACTCTTTAACCCAAGAAAGACATGAATCCAGCTCACACGCTCGTCGCCTTGAATGGACACTCATTCCCACTAAACAAAACACCAGTCATTCTAGGCATTACATACGAAATACATATGACATTCACTCCCCACGCCAATAACATAAACACAAAAGAAACACACTGCCCTCTGAACACTAAATGGCACCAGGTTTGGACAGGAAAAAGAATCCCTTAGCATTCCCTACGAACACTTCATCCGCTCCACTCTAAACTACGCCTCACCTCTGTGTGTGTGTGTGTGTGTGTGTGTGTGTGTGTGTGTGTGTGTGTGTGCATGCATGTTTGTGTGTGTGTGTGTGTGTGTGTGTGTGTGCAACTCGGCCCTGTCTCACTTCAGCGTCATCTCCGAACTCCTCTGTCTGGGATTCTTAGTTACCTACCAGGCAGCTCCTCTACTTATACGTATGGTAGCACTCCCACAACCAGTTCAATTTCCTTTGAAGTCTTTTTCTAAAACCATGAAGGGTTGGTGCATATGCCTTCGCTTACTGTTCTAACGTTGTGTGATTGACGATGATCTTAATTGGCAAAGATCTTGTCCCCATAGTAACTTTCCCACCATCCTCATAAACCTGCCTCTCGCCATGCCCTTACAAATGGTCTATCCTCCTACACAACATAGCTGGATGCCAGTCCAGTTTTTACTTTCATTCTTTACACCTTCACTTCAGTACAAAGGTACAGTCACTCCATTCGTCCAGTTCTGGGCACACTACCTGCAGTCTATGATCTCGATGCATACTGTATGAGGGAACACGGTCTATCAGTTTGCCCTTTCATTCAATAGCTCCTCAGTTGTCAGGTCCAATCAGAAAGCACAACTCCTTTCCATAACTGTCACTTTAATTCTCATCAACCAATCTCTCTTACCCACCTATGCCTCGCAACCCAACTTCTTCCCAATGACCAATCATTTTGCCAGATTTTAGACAAGTCTTTAAAAATATTCTTTCCACATCTAGTTCAACCGCCTTACAGTTGCTAATACCTTTCTGTCCTTATTTCTCAGCTTTCCATTTATTTCACAAACCTTCCATAGGCACCGAGTTCCACTCCAAGCCATCTTGTTTCTTGGATTATATAAT
This sequence comes from Panulirus argus, assembly GCA_038088735.1. Classification (NCBI taxonomy): domain Eukaryota; kingdom Metazoa; phylum Arthropoda; class Malacostraca; order Decapoda; family Palinuridae; genus Panulirus; species Panulirus argus. The sequence goes on along the minus strand of JAYMFT010055126.1, from coordinate 25,679 downwards.
CTCTTCAACCTTGGTGCCTGGTTTTCTCGTTCGTCTTCAGAGAACTTTTCATTTCCTCTTTGCCTCTTTACTTCTACGAACACCTCACTCCCTGCACGGCCCTCGCTTCCCCAGACCCCAACCCTCTTGCATGGCCCTCCTATCCCCTGTGCCCCAATCAGCTGTAGCCTTGTCCACTCGCTGAGGCCGCGGTGGCTTGTCTGGTCTTTGCGTCCAGCACAGGCCACCACGGTTGGCCATGGTGACCTCTGCCAGACATAGTCCATTCTACAGAGACCAGTGTCGTGTCATGGGAAGCACTGACACCTGAGAGGTGTGCGAATCGTGCTCTGTATTCACGCTGTAGCCAACATTTCTACCAAATTTGAAAGTACATCCGGAATGCCAATTTGGCGTTATTAAGATCGGTCTGTACTCTCAGTGCATCAAGATTCGTTCATTGACCTTATCTACCATATCAAACCCCTCACAGGTGAATCATGAGTCACTACTCATCTTGATACTTAGAGAGTTTGACTCGTCTTCAATACGTGAGTCTGATAACTTCTTTCTTAGACACATTTCCTCAGTATTCTCGCCTCTGTGTTGTTACATAGACAGTTGCTTGGCTGAGTTCATCCCATATCTCATACACGGTTTCATAATTTTCATTGACGGTTCATTTGCCTTTACGGTGACCACTACTTGACATATCTTACTCATCTATAAACCTTTCACTTCTGGTCACACCGGTCGACATTCCTCATCCTTACCCTACCTTCGACAACCTTAAAGTACCCTGCACAACGAGTTGCTTTGATATACCAACCACCGAAACCCCTTTTTGCCTCCGTGTCCAGCGAAGGGAAGGCTAATCCACCGCTGTCTTACGTGGGGGCCCCAGAGATGCTTCGTGGTTCCACCCTTCAGAAACTAACATCACAAATCACACACACAGGAGCTGCTGCTGCTGCTGCTGCTGCATTCTACCTGGGAGCTGCACGTGTGAGGAAGATCATCACAACCCAACCACATTCACCGCTAGAAATCCATCCACTTCTTTCACTACCAACCGTCTCCGGACGTCCCCAGGTCACCTCCAGCAACGTCACCTGTGGTCGACTGTCTAGCTTTTGGCATTTATGTCGCCCGCCACTTGAGTCCTTCCGACACTGTCTGCAGATACAGTTAAGATTTTATCCTCATTCTCCCGACATCCTCTCATCAACTACTCCATCTTCTGGTTATGGGATGGTTCATACCCACTGACGACGACGCAGCCGGACCAAAGTGATCATGGACTATCTTCACACACTCCTCACACTCGACCCACACCTTCCATCGTTCTGTCATCAGTCCCTCACATGTAGCTTTTATTTTCTTGTTTATTACCATTTCCTTGTTGTGTGCCATCTGTTTATAACACCCTTATGTTGTTTACCATTTGTTACAGCACTCTCATGACTATTATATTCAATATTTTAAATTCAAGCACAAATCGCATTCATGCTTCCTGATTGGTTTTGTTGGGCTTCGACCCCAAGTGACATAATAAGACTATTCATTTACAATAGGAAGTAGGATGAGGATGAAGCCTGTGAAAAAAAAATGAGAAGAACAAATGAAGGTCTTGTGAACAGGATGAGTGAAAAAATCTAAGGAAGACTGAAGATTATCCAGCCTTGGTGGACATACATTTTGTCACTATTGTGACCATGACACGTTTTATACTAGTTTCCATCGACCTCTCCTTTGTCACATGTGCATTTTGTCTCTTTTTATGACAACAGGCGACGAGGCATGGGGAACAGCTTCCCCCAGTCGAAGCCATATGACTGAAAAGGTAAAAACAGTGACAAAATACGAAGGTGAAAGACACGGATTATTTTGGGGTAATCGTGTGTCTGTAACCCCGATTCTCGAAGGTTAAGGGTTATAGGAAGAGGGAGTAATGGAATAAGTAAGAAAATTCCATAGCTTTGCTGTGCGGGATAAAGAAGGAAAGGTCATAACGGCTAATTCCCGTGTAGATGATCATCACACGGAAACAATGGGAAGCAGCAGTTAATCGAGTGCTGCGGTTTCCAGATGTTATGAGTTGGGACACAAGCAGACAGATCACGAGTAGTGACCAAAGACTATCAAAAGCAGAAGATTTCGATGTTTTTATTTTCATTATACTATAACATCAAGAGAGAATGTGAATTGGTTGTAGAAATCTGGGCTATTGATCCCTAAGATTTGGTGGGATATTCCGGGACTGTCCACTGATCACAAGGAGGGGCGGAACCGCGACAAAAATGTGAAGCGCTGACAACAGCTTGTGGTAAAGACATTACTATGGCCATCACTCAGTACACGAAGGATGTTGTAATGACCTGCTATGTACTGTGATACGTCATACTGCAACTACGTTATGGAGATGTTTATAGGCCTATAAAAAAACGCGGTGTTTCACCTTGGGAAAAAAAATCAAGGTAAAAAGTTAAAGCCGTAGTCTTTTTAGAAAATATCATTACCTTTCCTATGTATCGTAAAAGTTTAATGGAGAAGTATTCTAGCTATATTCTTTACAGATTCAGAATCATGATATTTAATGCCAGTAACTAATTGTCGTTATCTATACCAGCAGCATATCTGAATAAGAACTCTATAGTTTGCCAACCCAAAGACAAATGAGTTCTATATATATATGACCCCGAGGTCACGGCACGGACATTACGGCTACAGACAGCGTCCTGTGCAAATACAGTAGGCAGAAGCAGCAACGATCTCTGATACTAGTGAAACTGTGCGCAGGACTGGAATGTCTCCATCATCTAATGACGAACCAAAGTGGAATGGGGTCTGTTATGACAGGGGGTGTGGTTCCTCAGCCCTGACCCCAAAAAAAGCGTTCCTGACCGTGACTCAGGCATTCACGGGCCGCCCAGGCTCGAGCGCATAGGTTCGAATCCTGGTTTGCGACAGTCGGTCCACAGTCAAACCCAGCTGTTCATCCACCCCTAGGGCCGTCTCTGCTAACATAAAGGAAGAAAAGATTACATCTCCAGTGGTCGGTAGGATCCGAGTGTCCTTCTGTCTGCCATATACGTTTGCTGCTGAGTGTGTCCACGTCTTCATAGTCACCAGTCTGCTGACCGGAGACGACAGTCATCAAATTCTTGGCGACACAGATGACCTCTTGAACTGCTTCAGCTGGTATGTCCAGCTGACTCTCCCGTGATGCACGACACTCTGCATGACGACCTGCATAACGCCTTGCATGACGACGTCCAGCATAAAGCCCTGCATAACGCCCTGCATTACGTCCTGCATAGCATCCTGCATAAAGCCGTGCATGACGCCCTGCATAACACCTTGCATGACGCCCTGCATAGCGCCCTGCATGACGATGCCCTGCTTAAAGCCATGCATGACGCCCCGTAAAACGACCTGCATAACACCCTGCAAGACGACGCCCTGCATAAAACCCTGCATGACACCCTGTATAACGACCTGCATGACGCTTTGCATGACGACGCCCTGCATAACGTTTTGCATGACATTCTGCATAACGCCCTACATGACTCCCTTCATGACGCCTTGCATAACGCCCTGCATGACTCCCTGCATGACGTCCTGCAAAACGTCGTGCGTGACGCCCTGCATAATGCCCTGCATAGCGCCTTGCGTAACATCCTGCATGACGCCCTGCATGACATCCTGCATAACGTCTCGCATGACGCACGCCCTATGTAATGCCCTGCATGACGCCCTGCATGACGTCCTGCATAACATCTTGCATGACGTCCTGCATATCGCCCTGCAAGACGCCCTGCGTGACGTCCAGCATAACTTCTTGCATGACGCCCTGCACGACGCCCTGCATAGCGCCCTGCATAACGACCTGCATAACACCCTGCATACCGCATAACTCCCTGCATGACAGCCTACATAACGTCCTGCATTACATTTTGCATAAAGCTGTGCATGACGCCCAACATAACGCCCTGCATGACGCCCTGCACAGATGAAAGAACTTAGGGTGGGGGAGAGATAAAGGAAACACAAAAGCAAAGTAACAAAAACTAAACATATTTTGAGCCAGATTGCATCAAAGTTAGAAGGATCAAGATTCACGAGGCGAACGATGGGAGCTTTTGTATGACAGAGGGCATAACTTCCCCCCTTGGAGCAGAAACGATGATACAGATAACAGATGAAGACCTGAAAGCGTGCAGGAGGAGCAGTCTTGAACACTTGGATTTCAGAGAGAAGTAGAAGATGAGGGGAAGAAGTAATCGGACGGTATTCACCAAAGGGAAGGTTGAAATCCAGACCACGAATGTTGCAGAAATGGACAGAAACCGAGGCCAGGTCTGGGAGCTGCTGTGGCTACGGAAGTTGGGATGGAGCCCAGTCCCATGATGGCGGTCAAGTAGGCCCCGTGGGATCGGGCCAATCCCTCTCAACCGGCGGCGCCGCTCTAGATCGGTGCCGTGGAATTATCTGTTGGCTGTACTGGAATAAGTAACAGACTTTGAGAAATAAAAAGAATAGTAAAAAGAGATAAAGATGTGTGAGAGTTAGTGTTGTCAAGTGATGTATACGTGAGAAAGAGTGTGTGGGGCTGGGGCCAGATACCAGCAACCTACGTGTGATTGAGGCATGGGAGAGAAAAGATAAAGACAGTGATCTGGGCCTGGACGGGGGTACGTAACCAACGCCGCGGTGCCGGCTCACCGCACCACAGCCACTACCCCGCCCGAAACCCAAGGCGGTAGTACCTCCCTGGTCTGAGGTTGCCTGCCACCCAACACTGTCACTACAGAACAGCAGCAGCAGCAGCAGTAGCAGCGGCTGGCGCGCCACCTGCCTGGATTTATGGGTCGGTCATCCGTAGTGTGACGCCAGGGTACGTACGTATACACCATCCGAACTCTTGAGCAACTTAATCTTCTTCCTGGTGTGACGAGACCGATGGTAAACTCACCCTGGTAGTCTACCCGTACCAGTATGTCAACGCCGTAGACCCGGTCCCCATTTAATCACTTATATCAGCCGAGGGAATGTCAGCTAGATCTAGTTTCTCCGCGGCCTCCATGACTCCGGGAGATTTAATTACCATTAGGTGGACGGACGATCGAGGGCGACGGCTGACACCATTATTTTTTTGTGTGTGTCGTCGTCTATACCCTTGCCAGACCAGGCGGCGTACTGTCTTATTTATACCCCTCGTGATCTCTCTGGTGTCCTATGAAGACAGATGCTGGTAACTGGACAATGGCGACCTGTTTCATCTTTTTTTTTTTTGAAAAGTTTCTGACCAGGTGTTCTGTCAGACATGTACACTGCGATCTTTAATCATATAAAACTCTCGTTACACTCACTCGATTTTGCGTAGGATTTCACATCTGAATTGTGGCAGAACTATAGATATAGTGGCCCATCTGTCCCTTGTTGGACATGACGGAGTGTTGAGTGAGTGCTCGACGTTTCTATCCTATCGTCGCCACATCAACTAGTTGCCTCTTAACTTTTCCAGGCTCAGAACCGTACGTGGGTTTGCTTTTCAATTTTCAGCGTGGATTGATTGTGACATTGTACTCAACAGTGGGGGGGGGGGAGTCCGGCGCTCACAAAATCCCAACATAGGCCTACCTTGTAATCTGACTCGCCTTGATTTATAAGATGGTGAATTTAGTGGACTTGTAAGTGGAATGTTCGTCGTTGTAAATGCCATACTGGTGCTCTGACTTACTGCCACCTGTAGTACCTAACTGGTACTTGGCTATGGCACTTAGTTTGGTGAGACTGAAGAGTTTCACTGCGGAGGAAGTGGTGACAGTTACCTCCTTTTGGTAATTTTGAACTACTATGTTGTTTCGTAGCAACTCTTTGCTTCACAGTGGACACAGTGTTGCTTAAGGTTTAAGGACTAACTTACCCTTGATCATGACAAGGCATTGCATAACATCCTTGATCCCTCGTTTCACCTCGTCCGCTGAATAATCATGTTTTTGTAGCCTTGCAAATGTCAAAGCTTTAACACGGTGAGGTAATTTAAAGAGCTGCCTGCGTGGGTTCAAGTAGTCAGTCGGCTCCATCGTCAGCAACCACGTACTGCCTGTGATTCTAATAATAAACAGGCAGTCATTTAGATAAACTATGTAACTCCGACAGATTGTACGTATGTCGGAGTAATTAAGTCGAGCGACACAGGAGGGAGATGATGTCTAACTCGGTCCTAGTCAGTATATTGCACCTCCCTTGGAGAGCCGCCGAGGCATTTCTGTAACTTTCTCGTGAAGTCTGAAAGCTTGCAATAGATTCGAAGGCTTAACCTCAAGTAAGTCATCCAAACGACTTCAGCAAAGTCACTCTAACCATCCACCAGCGGCTTTAAAAGGAACCTCTAGAAAAGGGAATCCACCTCAAAACTTCTCCACACTCGAGGAGTTCAAGATCTGGCAGCTATTGTTTCATCAACCCATTGGTGTTAGGTTATGTTTCTCTACCAGTTCTGAGGTTACAACTTCGGTCTGAAGCTGACTAAAGCTTGAGTGGTGGCTTCCTCATTTTCCAAACGATTTTTCAGATTCTGGCTTAGTTTCAGTTTGCAATTGTTGGATTTGACATTCATCAAAAAGATCCGAATTCTTGCTCCACTAAAACTGCATATTCATGTAGGATATCTGTAAAACCAACCAAGATTCTGAGCCATTGCTCATGTAATGATTTTTCTCTTAATACAATTGTCTCAACTCTGAAAATGTGTTACGTATACTGTGGGCATTTACATAAAATGTGGTAATTCAAGACTGGCAACTATTGTGAGAAATAAGCATAAAGACGGGCTGGCCTGTCCAAACGTATTTTCATTTTCTTGACCAAAATGCATCTGGAGACTCACCGAGAAGCCTGCCAGAACGCGCAGCGCCCCATTCCATCAAGTTAAGCCCGCATTCTGCAAACATGTCAGGCCGCAGATAAAAAAGCCGACACAGGTTTTCGAACATAACGTTACCAGTTATCTAAAACGACGAAGAACCTGGCCATTTTTCTTTCGAAGTTCCTCCGATCTTTCCTTGTGTACATCGCTGGCACTTACACGACAAATTGAGTGTACCACAGTCAGCACCCACCACAGAACTCCTCTGCACCTGGAGAGCAAATGACAGGTCAGGCTGGACTAAAACACAGTACCTTTGATAACGCTCGAGGCTATATAACGCTCGCGCCTTTCCTCTATCATACGCAACTAACCTTCACTCTACCACTGTACTCTCAAGAGCACACCGATAGACTGACTCCTCCCACACATTCTTTATCTCCTGAGACCAGCAGCCCCTCCAGTCGATATTAATCATGGAAGCTAAACACAACTTTATCTCCGGCCCCTGGAACGCTAAAATGACAAGGCGGACACCAAACCAACAATCATATCATTTTGAGATCGACCAACCAACACTTACACACGATATGCAGACTTCCTACTACTGCACCTGCCCAGCTTTCTCTTCTCACATCTTCTGTGTTTTTGAAGTATATGTTCTAGACTTTACCATACCTGTTGAAGGACACTGAATCATACGAATGTACAACTCATAATAACAGCAGGTATATCCGGAGTAAATCCCCACTGCCAGCGTCAGGAAGTTACGGATGTGCTATACACCTGCAAGGGCGTCAAGGGCCTGCACGGGCCCCAGGGGCAGACAGCCTAGTGGGGTGGGAGCTTCTCTCTCTCTCTCTCTCCCCTTTGATAGCAGGAGGTAGGTACTCGGTGGTGTTCTTAAGGACCTCGTTCGAGTCTCATTAACAGCTTACTAATAATCGTGTATTAGGTCAAGTAACGAGCGCATAATCAAAGCAAAACGTAAGATGTGTGTTACCTAACGATGAGGAAGTCAGTACAGAGGATTTCGCTTTAAATTCAAAGTAAAATTACGCGGATTGTCCCTCGACGGTCCCAGGACCCCCCTTATGGGGAGGACCCCAAAGACGACACACCCCCCCCCCCTATTCCCGACTCCTTCCTCTCATCAAGACTGAACATTTGCTAAGCAAAGGTAAGACTCACTTAACCCTGCATGATTGTCTCTTCTCGTACAGTTGGTAGGGAAGCCATATGTACACTGTACATATACATTTTGTACTATTAAACGCAAACTCAACAATGACTATAGATCAGTTGGTATTTTGTAATGGCGAGGTAAATGACAATATGGAAACTCGTTAAGATGATGAGTGAACAATTTGTACAATAAAGCACATTAAATTCCGAACCACGAAACTGATGATAGAATATTTGGTAGGATGGAATTGTTTATGAATGAATATATAGTGAGAAAAATGCACATTGGTCACTTTATTCTACACGATGATTGTTAATAAAATATTCGTTTATTGTCTATTAGGCACAAGTATAAATTGCCCGATGAAGACATATAACTATGCAACAGAAACGGAATCTTTTTTTTCCTTACACATTAAAAACTATTTTTCGTATGCTTAAGATTGAAAAATAAATATTACATATGAAATGAGTAGAACACAAATGCAGACAGGCTTTTACATGGCAACCGTAGCATCGGGTTTGTTCCGGTAGACCAGTACCACAAGTAGCAGTCGTCCCTCAGGAACGATGCAGAGTATACTACAGACACCGTGCTCTCGCGCACACCACACCTCATTTTCTTTGATAGTAAACCTTTTCTATGGTAGACTTCTTTATTTATCATTTTCTTTGACGAATTTATTGTGATCATTGTATTAATTTTGCATGAATCTTCTTTTCTTTCGCCCATCTTGATCACAATTTTGTACACAACTAATATATCTGTCTTATTAGATATCTAGACAAACTTCTTAATTTCAAACCTAGATAAATTTTCAAAAAATGACTTTAATGTTTACACTAAGCAGTAAATTTCTTCCCAAATGAGTTACATTTGTTATTTTCCTCATTCTGTTTGCCAGTATGATACTGCCAAGGTAAAAGGAGGATTTATAAGTTATTACAGAGTGTCATCTCTGTTAGAATTAAGGTGTCTGTTGATAATGCCATGTGAACGTGGGGTAACGGCTGAGTAAATAGTATTGATTTCATGAATGATGGTTGACCCTGAATAAACTCCGATGGGTTTGGAAGCGTTTATAAAAAATGGTTTTAGCATCTGTCATGATTCTAAATCTTGTTTTCTGTTATCGACTCGCCTCATGTTACTGTACGCGCTCAAGGGCTGAAACTAGTTAACTATTCCACCGCTTAACGAGGAGTGACATTTACTACCTTCAGACAGTAGCTCAGAACTTACCGAGGTACCGTTTACAGATACAAAAAATGAGTAGAGAATGTCTGATCAAAGCTGATGAACACCTTTCTTCATAGTCTATCGTCATGAAACCCTTCCTTACAGAAGGGGTGTGTCGAGGGAGGAGGGGTGGGGGGTGGGGGAGGAGTGACGAAAGGGTGATCGCCCCCTCCCCCTGCAGCTACTGAGCATACAATAAACTTAATAATGCTGATCATTCATATGTTTTTCAAAGGTGTTCTAAAACTTTTAGTTTCTCGAAAGGATAAACATATGTATTCGCATGTATATTCAATTTGGTGTTGCCGGACTCCGCCTGCATGAGGTTCTGAGTGAGAAACCAGTTTTGGTGAGGCTGCATCACAGGAAGAACAGTCTCGTCAAAGAACCTCTCACAACCAAGAGTCCAACATTTCCCTGCTACCGGATGTACCGTAGCCTTTGAGCTGCAGGAGCGAGCTCCTGGCAAAGGAATCCCTGTGTAACAAGAAACTGAAGAAATAGAATAATCAACTTTTCCCGTGATGTGCACACCAGTGTATAGCGAAACTGTCATATCCGTTTCACTACCTTCCTGAAACTCTGACATTATATGTCTATGACAACGAAACTTTCTTTCGTCAGAGTTTGACAAATATTAGTAATTTGATTCAACAGCGCCAAGGCTTGTAATGTGACAATATGTCTTGGAGACCACTTTATTCTGAGCTTTTCTTCATTATCTTTACGTATTCATGATTGCTCTCGCACCACCTATACCTATACCCAAAACCTGGACACGCGCCTGCTGACATGGTATTCACTCGTCCCCGCCTCTGTCTCCTGCGCCCCGTGACTCTGTAAATGAGGGAAACGACTGGAGACAAGCTATAGAGAGAGAGAGATAGAGAGAGAGAGAGAGAGAGAGAGACTCGCTCGCGTAAGGTAGACGGTTAAACCTACCTAACTGATCTGGAGGACTGACAGGACCCCCTGGATTCCTGAAGAAGGTCCTTACTGGACTGGTAGAAGGGCGAGAGGAGGCAAGGTCCTGAGATCGGCGCAGGACCGACGGAAGGGATCTCCAAACGATGGTCCTGCTAACCACACATAGACCTGTGGACCAAAGAGACTGGTCACACACACTCACACACTCAACGACAAGGTCCCCTTGTCGTAACGATGTCGCAACCAGAGCCCGACCGGATACGTCAGTTGCTGCTCTACGTGCCCGTTGGATCCCACGCTGCTGACGCGAGGGGATGCGACACACTGATGCAACACAAGAGACCCCGAGGAGAACTCCTGAGTGGGTCGGAGGCCTGGGTCAGCGGTTCCTCTCCTCCCCCGCCGCCGCCGTCGCCTTCGGAAGTTGCAGAGGCGAGGTCAGCTGGGGTCAGGGTCATGGTCGACCTCGCGTCCCCAGAGACCCACATCACCGCATTCAAAGTCAAGACAAGGGTAAGGGTAGCCAAGTCTCTTTCTCTCAGTTAATTCTTTTGTCTCTTTCTTTCTCTTACTCTCTCTCTCTCTCTTGTTTGGATGGTGGGCAACCATCGACCAGGGGGGGAGGGGTATGACTGGTACTACCCTCCTGGGTACAGGAGCGGTGACCCACCGCTTCATTGGCTGTCAAATTTCATTCCTTTGGCCCACGTTTGCTATCTCATCTTTCTGCCTCACCCATGCATGGGCTGCTGGTATTCAGGCCAAACACATGCAATCTCTCCGTCTCACACGTAACACTTGACAACACTCATATGAATCACTTTTTGAGACTAGATTGTTCTTCCGTGAGTGCTGCTTATTTTGGCAAATTTTTGTCGTAAGTACTCGCAGGTAAGTAAATACTCGTGAGCAAATAAGTATTCGTAAGTAAACAAGTACTCGTAAGCAAGTAAATACTCGTAAGTATGTATTTTTAGGTAAGTACTCGTAAGTGAATAAGTACTTGTAATTACCTGTATGTATTCGTAAATAAATAAGTACTCGTAAGTGACTAAGAACTCGTAAGTAAGTACTCCAAAGTAAATAAGTACTTGTAAGTACTCGTTAGTATTTGTAAATGAATACGTACTCATAAGTAAACAAGCACTCCTAAGTAAGTAAGTACTTTTAAGTTAGTACTCGTAAGTTGGTAAATACTCGTAAGTGAATAAGTACTCTTAAGTAAGTAAGTACTCGTACGTAAATAAGTACTCCCAAGTAAGTACTCGCAAGTAAGCAAGTACTCGTAAGCAAATAAGTACTCCCAAGTAAGTACTTGTAGGTAAGTAAGTTCTCGTTAGTAAGTACTCTCCCTTCTATCTGAGTGCTTCTCACCATCCTCAGGGGTTTCCAGGCCAATAAAGGAGTCCTTCTGGCCGCTTGGTGTGGTGGTGTCTGACAACATCTGTCGCATGTTGCAGAATAAGGTTTCCTCTAATGCACGTACATTTTTTTAACATCAGTAGGTACTGGGTACTGGTATAAATCAGCAGTACTGGGTACTAGTAAACATTAGAAAGCACTGGGTATTGGTAAACGTCAGCAGCCGCTTGGTACTGATAAACATTAGCAGGAATTGGGTATGGGAAAACAATAACAGGTGCTGGATACCCGTAAACATCAGCAGGTACTGGGTACTAGTAAACATCAGCAGGCAATGGGTATTGGTTAACATAATTCAGCATAGTTAAGCATAAGCAGTTTTGAATCCTAGCAGGTACTGGGTACTGGTAAACATTAGCAGCAATGAGTACTGGTAATCATCAAGATTACCAGGTAGTGGTAAAATATCAGCAGTACTGGGTTTTGGTAAACATCAGTAGTACTAGGTACTGGTAAACAGCAGGTACCAGTATCCTTCAGCAGGCACTAGATACTGGTGAACATCAGCAGTACTGAGTTCTGGTACACATCAACATCTCGGTACTAGTAGGCATCAATAGGCACTGTGTATTGATAGAATTAGTAGTACTGTGTACCGGTAAGCATCAGCATAACTGGGTACTGGCAAATATTAGCAGGTACTAGGTACTGGTTAACTTCAGCAGGCACTAAGTACTGGTAAATATCACCAAACACTTGGTACCTGTAAAGTTCAGTAGTACCTACGAGATGTAGTAAAGGTCAGCACTAGTGGGCGCTGGTAGCGATCAGCGGTGGTGGGTACTGGTAAAAATCAGCAATACTGGGAACTGGTAGCGATCAACAATACTAGGTACTGGTAAAGATAAGCAGCACCAGGTACTACTGCTACTACTACTGCTAAGTACGTAGCTTTGTCAAGTCCTTTTTTCAAAACAAGGCACCGATATGAGGCACTGGTGCCCACACCAGAGTCATGCCTGATGAGGAAATAGATATCAGTGACCCTTCAAGCAATGAGGGAAATGCCCCTCGATGGATGACAGAGTGTAAATGACAGAAGAACGTAAGGAGGTAGCGCTACACAGTCCATTTGTGGAAGTACAGGTGGAGACGCTAGATCCACCACTAGTTCTTCAGTTGCCGACACTCACACAATTTCTGTGGGACGTATAGGAGGCCTGTCAGGTGCTGCTTGACCCAGCCGTAAGGGGCCCGCAAGGTGTGGTCTGGTCACATTGGGTCCTCTGAGCCACACTGACCACGTCACCTGGGATGGCACTGTTGGTCTGGCCACGCCTGGGCAGCAGTGTCGGTTTAGCCAAGCTAGGGAAGGAGTATTGGCCTGGCCACACCAAGGGAAGAATGTCTGTTTGGCCACACCAGGGAAGTAGTGCTGGTTTGGCCACATCAAGGCACCAGTGCTGGCCTTGGCCACACCAGGGAAGCGGTGCTGGCCTTGGCCACACCAGGGAAGCGGTGCTGGCCTGGGAACAGCAGGGAAGCGGTGCTGGCTCAGCAGGTTACATTCTGACACCCATCACCTCGGCTTCTGCTTCCCCTGCACTACTTGGCTCGCTGCTTGACCTTGGACGTGTCGCTTCTTTGACTGTGTCAATGACACTAAACTTACCTGACGACTTATGCAAGGGAAATTATTGACCAGATTTACAGATAACTATTCAAAGTACCAGCCTCAAACACAAACAGAAATACTTTAATCAGCAACATTGAAGGTCAAAACCTATGTGAAAGATTTTATTTCTGAAAAAAAACATGATTTATCTAGAGCACGACGGTACGATCCCCGTGCATGATGGAGTGATCTTTGACCTGTTATAGGTCAGGTCGAAGGCATTCCATCGTGCTGAAGGCGTTACAATGATTTTGGATTCCGATTACACTCATAAGAAGATGGAGAATGATTAAAACCAGACGGATTAAGCACTAATCACAGATGCTCCCAGAATTTATTCATTGAAATTTAAGGTAAAAGATGACCTGGGTCTACCAACAATTTAAAGTACTGTAATTTCTTATCGAAGGGGATAAGAATAAATGTAATTTAAATTTAAAGATCAAAATCTATTCATGGGAGATACTAATTCAATCTTCCTTCTTATTCTCTGCTTTTCTCTCGGTCTGTCTCTTTCTTCTTAATCCCATTGCTTGTCTGTGTCGACAAAATCTCGTCCTCGGTACTTGTAGGTAGGAAGGGAGGTAGGTAAGTAGGTAATTAGGTAGGTAATATGATAGGCAGGTAGGATGGTGGGTAGGTAGAAAGTTAGGTTGATGAGTATAGTTATGAAGGAAGGTAAGTATGTAGGTAAAGTAGGTATTCCCTCTCATACAGCCTCAACAATGACAAGGCGTCCGATCCCAGGTGCACTCAGCCTGTCGCCCCACCTGCCGGAGGTACGTGTTGAATGTGATGGCCTCAGCTCCAGGCTGGATGTAGAGTCAGATTATCAAGGGATTTTTTTCTCTACACTTAATCTCTCTTCCAACAGTAGGCCTTATCTCTCTCTCGGTAATTTTTAAGTCGACAAAGAGCGGAGGAGAGGTTTCGCAAAACTGATCTCAATACAGATTACAGATAGATGAATCGATAGTAAACAAACGAATAAACATATATATATGAATAAAGGAATTAGATGAATAGCTGAATGATTAAAGGAATCCATCCTTTCCCTGCTCCTGCGCGGAAGGCAGCCTCTGAGCTTCAGGAGCCCTATAGAGTGTTCCTGGGGCCATGAAATGACATTCGTAGATATAATTTTCATTTTACTTAAAAAAACATTAGGACCCCTTTCATGGGGCTGTTGCAGCTCCAAGGCGACGCTACAATCAGTAGCAGGGAAATGATGGACTCATTTGAGGTGGAGGCTTTGGGGAGACTGTACTCCTTTCGTCCAGTGATGCAACCTCGCCAAATGAGGTTGGTTTTTCAACAGCGTTGTAACATCATACGAGCAGACTATGGCAATACCTACATAAACATATATGTTTTGCCAAACCTTCCTACACCTGGAGTCCCTTCAATGTTCTATGGAGCTCCTGCAGCGCTCAGGAAGCTAGCCACGTCCATGGAACGGGACCACTGGTCATGAATTGAATAATGATGTGTGTGTGTGTGTGTGTGTGTGTGAGTAAGTGGGGAGAGTGCAGGGCTATTGAACCTTAGGCGTTCAGTGCCTTCACTGAGGTTGCTGTATCGTGGGCTGTGGGGTCTTGTGATATGATGAAACAGTGTTTATAAATTTGGAATGATTGGTGGTGTCCAGAGCGCACAAGGAAAAGACTAACTCGCATACGCCTGGGGAGTGCAGTTTTTGACGGGAGTATTTCTGGCAATGGGGTGTTTAAGACAGTTTAGCGCTTGAGTTATTTCGGCTTGTATGTATTTTGTCATTTTTGTATTTTTGGGGGGAAATGAAGAGGATCTGTGAATATAGGTTTTTGAAGAGTGAGGCAGGGGTCAGTTTTCTTTAATTTCCAATTGGGGGTTGATGGCTGGATATGAAGTGACCGTGATGAGAAGGGGTCTACTGTTGTTGCAAAACAACTGAGTGCCGAGCATGTTGAGGTGAGATCGTTTTGGGTGAATCTTTATTTCCCTATGTAGTGGCTGAATGCTTGTGGTTGGTAGGATGCTAATGATTATTTTCAGTGCTCTGTTCTGTGTGGTTTACAGCTTTTTGTACTTGTTTTTGAAAGGGTAGATGATCAGGAAGGTGAGGCATAGTTTAGGGTGGAGCTGATAAACAGCTTTGTAGAATATTTTAAGGGATTCCTTTTCTTGTCGAAATATGTTACCAATAAGTATTCTGAGGATGTTCAGTTTGTTAGTTGTTTTTGTGTTGATGTTAGGGATGAGGGGAGTGAATATTCTAAGTGTATCATATGTGATGGCCAGAATAAATGAAGTTTGTTGAGTAGAAACGATTGATCGTCTAAGGTGATGAAAGATGGCAGGTTGGGTCCATGTGTGTTTGGGAGTCAAAAGGGTCAATGAATATTTCTCTTGAACTGAGGTCATTTTGTTCCAGATCGGATTTAATGGGGCCAAAGTGTTTAATGTGGAAGTTTTGAAAAGTTGTCAGGCAGGGCCCGTTGCAGAGTTCTTAATAAAGTCAAGATCTTAAATTTACTGCAAACTTAAGCGGGAGTGAAGGATGGATCAGCATTTGTGTCAGGATGGATTCTGTGTATATTTTTCATTACTTTACTGTTTAGGGGTTTGGTTTACGGCTGATTTATAAGTAGTGTTTCATGAGTATGTTTGTACGTTATTTGGGCGAAGGGATTTTGTTGGTTTGAGTTAAAAGTACTTCATCAAATAAGGCTGGGCAGTTGAGGAGGTGCGGATTAGCTTCGCTAGAGATGTTTGCTGCGGGTTTTGTGACTCATGGTGCTAAGGTAAGACTGATGTGGCCAGTGATGGTGTTGTTTGGAGTATGAGTTTGTTCGAAGACCTCTTTTCATATTGAAGGATTTTGTCTAAACATGTCTCTATGTGTTATGAGGTCTCCTACCTGTGGGGAGAAGTATGTTATTCCAGTGTCCCAAAATGGCTGCACGATACTCCTCTTGGTGTCCAGTGTTCGCTGTGACTGGACGACAATCTTCAGGGCGACATCAGCGAAAGTGATTGACTCTTCCTCACCTCGTTCACCTGAGTACTGCCCCGGTCTTCCCTGGTGGCGGTCTCCGGTATGACACACTCTTCTTTATCATCCAGTTATTTGCTGGTACTTGAGCGTCATACGCACTGCATTACTGAGCCCTGGAGACCTGTCCAAAGTAAGGTATGGCTTTCGGTGGCCTGGGATTCTGGTTATGGATCTGTCTATCTCTACGGAGAGTGACGTTTGGATGGTCGTGGGTGATCATCAGTGTCTGCTAGAAGGGAGACTTTGGAAAGTCATGGTTTTTGTGACTTGGAGATTTCTATCAAACGTGTTACTGAGGAATGAAATTAAATGATAGACGTCAGTAGATGATATCTAGTGTCTGTTGGGTGCTCTGTATGGCAGATGTAAGTCTACTCAATCAGTACTGTGATTCTCAGCTTCCATATTGATTAACGGGATAAAGATCAGCCATAGTGTGTCTCGCTTTCTGGGCCAAGTCGCGTATATTGGATGTAAACAGTTTTTGGCTTTGTTTCCATGAGGTCAGACAAACGCCAGCAGGCACCTGAGGCTTGATAAGAGTATTTCGCTGTCTTCGCCTTCTGCTGTAGTCTCTCGTTGACTTCAGTGGCTCCGACTTCCTCCAGCAGCCCATGGAAAAAGCTGGATCGCATTGTGGTCACTGAGAGTGCTATGGAAGTATAACATCTACCGGGCAATCAAAGCAAGGATTACGGAGTATATTTGGACAGCTCATTTTGTATGTGTGTAAGTTTGAATGCTGTATATCACGTGGCTGTGTCCAACGCATCATGACAACGGCGCACAGCAAATCAGCCACTTATGGTCCTGTTATCACGACGTGACCAGCTCTTCTTCGGACATGAAGGGACTGTCCGCTCGGTAGCTATCTTCCTATAATTACTCCCTCTGTCTGACTATAGTGTGTTTTTCAGAGCGCTATACTCTCCGTGGCGTACAGAAAACGTATACTCTGGGTTGCATCTCTCTGTAGATGATACAGGTCATGTACGACAAAGCTTAAAGCTCACAGAACCAGTAAAACTATGTGGTCTCTAAAAACCTCCATTGTGAAACTATAAGCACCCAAGCCGTAGACTTATCACACAGAGATCCTCTCTATCTCCAGAGTGTTGTGATGTCGCTGTGTGCCGACGACATGCAATACATCTGATTACTCCCTCGATTTCTCGATGATGTTCTTATGGATCTGTGTGTTGTGCAGTGATGGCAAAGCACATCACAGTCGAAATATTAGCTGAGTATGGAATGCGGTTATCCAGAGTTTGTCGTCCTGCGTCCTCAGTGTCAGGATGAACAAGGTGTTTGCCTTCCAGACCTCTGGAATACTTCCAGTACACCCTTCTTTTTGACGTCAACCATGGATAGTGAGGTATGGTGACAGACCATAAATGGTATAGCATGCTGACAGTGGGTGATGATGCATGGTGACAATCAACCGCCCAAAAGTGTTGGGAAGGTATGGTGACAAAGTCTAACATGGTTGATAATCTATGGTGAGAGAATCGACCATGAGTGGAAGTGATGTATGGTGACAGAGTCAATCTTGAACTGTAGTGGTGTATGGTGACAAAAACCAACTGTGGATAGTGATGTACTGTGATGTATGGGGTGATAAAGAACATTGACGAAACCACTCACGAATGGTGATAATGTATGGTGAAAAAGATTTTCCCCATGGGTGGTGATGACGTATGGTGATCGTAATCCGTCGGTGATATGGTGACAGAACCAATCATGGCCCGACTACCTGCCCTCGACCATCTTGTTTCTTATCATATCTTCCAAGACCTAATATCTAGGTTTATCAACAGGTATAAGGTGCAGGCGGACACCTCAAGCAGCATTCCTAATAGCATTAGATATCTGCCTCAAGCAGTTGATACCTGCCTTCGGTAAGAGCAATGCGTCTGGTCGGAGGCTTCAACACACTTTGGGCGAAGAACTGGTCAGGATCGTCCCGTTCTCTTATTGGGACGAATCAAGAGATCACAACGCCAGTGGTCTCACCTTACACCCCTGTGCGTTGTCTGTTAATTCGCTTTCTCGTGGGCATGTCTTTTGGTCTGTATCAGTGAGTCTGTCTGTATATCGTTGTGTAAATACCTATTGTGCATTTACCTATTTGTGCTGTACGGGCTGGGCGTTTTACGCTCGTGGAGTCCC
Source organism: Panulirus argus (assembly GCA_038088735.1). Classification (NCBI taxonomy): domain Eukaryota; kingdom Metazoa; phylum Arthropoda; class Malacostraca; order Decapoda; family Palinuridae; genus Panulirus; species Panulirus argus. The sequence goes on along the minus strand of JAYMFT010055126.1, from coordinate 7,231 downwards.
ATCTCCATCATACGACTTCTTAAACTTTCGTACGCTGTCTGTATTAACCATTTCTTGAGTCATTTTAAATCCATTCATCCTCCTCTCTTATACTATATAAGCGCTGCCTCACATCTTTTTGAACAAGTTTGTTTTTGTTGCCTAATCTTACGTCCTCGGGTTGTTCTATCGCTACATTTTCCGAAGAACTCTTCATTTCCTATACATCATCAGTCTGGTATAAAGACTTGAAGGCTGTGCCCAGGTCACCCCTGACTTTTCTCTCTTTCAAGGAGGGCAAAGTTAAAGCTTGTAAGCTTTCCCCTGTAACTCAGCTCCCTTGATTCTTGTACCATCTTTGTTGCACCTCCTCTAGACCATCTCTATTAGCTCTCTGTGCTGGTGCGGTGACCAAACATGGGAAGCATATTCTAGTTTCAGCCTTTCGTAGACTTCATATGACCATCTTACTGAATACTTCCTTATGGGTCCGCCCGTTGCTTGGTTTGCCTGTGGACTTGTGCGTTGTTTTGCGTCCGTGGTTTTCAGCGTGTCGATGGGCCTGTCTGTGGGATCGTCTGAGGCTCAAGTGTGCCTGTTTGTGGTTTTTAATCCAGCATTACTACACACGCCTACCTCTTCGCCCGACAGCGAGATAAATAAGTCATCAAACGAATTTAGACGAAGCAGAGTCAGCACTTCAAGACCCGCTTCTCCCAAACTAAGGGAAGTAATCTTTCGCATTTCCGAGATCATGGCGGCAATCGGGGTCACAGAATCAGCCATTCACAGACGCACAGATCTCAATGGCCTCTCTGGCACTGTCAGGTACCGATGTAGCTTTAGCTAATTTGGTTACTCGGTGTGTTAATTCACAGACGGAGTCCTAAGAAGAATGTGAATACTTATAGACGGGGTCCTATGTGGCACATGTACGACTAATGGGGTCCAAAAGGGGTGGATCTATTACAAACGTGGAGCTGAAGAACACGCGTTCTGCCGGCGTGACTCCGAGGGGCAAATCCTATGCATTACAGACGAGGTAATGAAGGGCAAGCGCACTGCTGACGGAGTCCTACAGGGCTAGAAACTACTGACTTGGATCCCAGACGGAATGTACGTATGTTACAAGCGAGTTCCTGTACCGACGGGGTAATTCTATGTGCTACTATATTTACTCACGAGTTCTTGAAAAGCGCATGTACTGTACATCATCAGGATGGATACTATGAGGGCACATGTACTACGAATTGTATGACCCCCGGACAAGCGCTTGGATGATGGCTTACCACGAGAGAGCGCGTTTATTACCGAGACAATACTTTCCAGCACATGTGCTGCAAGGGAGAGTATTTTCAGACGTGCGTACTACCGACTGGCTACTCGGAGCACGTGTTCCGGTGTGCGGTCCGGCGGGAGTGGAGGATCACAATGGGGGCGGCGAGGCATTCGCTCCGCCCAAGGCTCCTCCCACGAACGCTCTTGCCGCCTCATTCATCACTCGAACCTTTAGCTTGAGAATTCCTTTCTGGAGGGAATAATCTGAAGATCTGTTTAACATATTCTCGTGGGTGACGGCGTTGGTTTTTCCGAATCATCGCAGACGTATGAACGCGCGGGAGACGGTGATTAATACGAGTAAAGTAAAACTGAAACTGCTGCGGGTGGGCCATACCCCGTGCCCAGGCCGAAAAGTTCCGTGACCTCGACGTCACCTGCCCAGTTAAAACTTTCGGCCAATTTGTCAATCAGTATCCCCCATGCCCTTTCCCCGTGCACACGAGCTAATACGCGTATGCCATAACGAACCCTCGGACCACGGAAACCTGACGCCAACAATGGCGGTGATGGGTGAGTAAGAATGACAGCTGGGGCTGCCCCCTTGGCAGACTCCGCCTCCTTCTGGCTCCGCCTCCTCCTCGCGCCCGTATATAGAGTGGTGGCTTCACCTATTTGAGCAGTGTCGTCAAGTCCAAGATGATAGGTGTATACATATTTCGGTGGCTGTGCGAGCTGCTGGAGGTGGTTCTGCAACAATACCTCTGTCATGTGCTGGTATTCCTGACAGTGTTGCTGGCGACCCGCTATTACCTCGGCTCGTACTCCCGACCACTGCCCCCAGGTCCATGGGGGGTCCCCATCCTCGGCTACCTCCCTTTCCTCACGAAGGACATTCATGTGGCTCTCATGAAGCTCGCCGGGAACTTCGGCTCGATCTACCGACTCAGCTTCGGCAACAAGATGTTCGTAGTCCTGACCGATCCCAAGATCATCCGTGACGCCTTCAGGAGGGAGGAGTTCCACGCCCGACCCTCCAGCGCGCTTTACGACATGTTTGACGGCTACGGTAAGTACAAACACACACACACACATACACACACACACACACACCTTAACCTAGATATCTGTCCTGCAAGTCAGAGTCACACCAGTCAAGAAAAAAAAAAAGAGATAATGAATATCTGTATATACTTGTATCCCTTTTGCTTTTGTTTAGATATACTCTTGCGTTACCGGACGTGAAAAGTGCTTCACGTCTATAATTTTTGAGTTCATAATTCTTCCCACTCTTGTTATGAATCTTTGGACGTAACGTAAACTCATGATATCTGTTTAGCCAAATCAATTAGAAAGTTCTCCTGAAGCGCTTTGCCCATGTTTTTGGGTCAGATAGCCGACTACCACCTTTGAACTTACATCAACTCTCGCTTCTTACGCATCGGATACAGCTTATATCCTGAACTTGACACCGATCAGACCTCGTTAAGGAAATACATTATTAAGCATCCAGGACTCTGTGTGTAACGTTAACTTTTGTGGCACGTCGGCTGTACGATGTTTTGCGAGTTGTATTGGAGCGAGACCCGGGCCGGTGACGCAATGTGGGCGAAATGCAGTGGCGCCGCCTGGGTCCCCGCACGGAGCGGGGTGTTCCCTAGCGAAACAAGCTCCACTCTCAGGCTTCCCGTCTGCATGATAAGGATGTTCAAGGCACTGGCACCGATGCCGATAGACCTCCTCTTCCTCGTAGAAGACGAGAAGGTCGGGTTGCACCCCTTACAAAGGAGGTGAAAGTGCCAAGCGGACAGACACCATTTCGTTCACTTAAAAGTGAGAGTGACCTTCACCTCCGATTCCTTGCCAAATGCAACAGAAAAGATATGTACTCCTGTGTCTTGTCCGGTGCCGTAGGAGGAGTAATGTGCTCCTACGGGAACGGGGAACTGATGTGTCCCTATGAAAATTACGCCTTTGTACCTCAAACCTTTACAAGTAAGCCGTTTGCTTTGTTACTGTGAAACTTTTGTAGAGCAATAGGCCAAAGTCGAGGTCTGTGGAGCATCCGAACATTTTAGAGCCGGTTTAACGACACGAGTCTGGATAAACTTGAACTCAAGGGTCACTTCAGTGTTGCGTTTTTACTATTAATAAATCTACACCCTTACAATTATCACTTTAGACATGTATTTGACGTGACGTGACGTGTGTCCGCTCACGACTTTTTTTTGTAAGAGTCGGAAGGTCATCATTGATGATTTTTTTTCCTTTCTGGTTTTGCAGGTTTGGTGAACACTTCAGGAGTGATATGGAGAGACCAGAGGCGGTTCTTGCATGAGCGTCTGCGAGCCCTTGGAATGAAGACCACGGGGCCAGGCCGCGAGCAGATGGAAATCCGCATTTTGGTGAGTCATCAATACACACACACACCCGCGCCTAGGTCAATACTTGTCTCATAACTTTTAGTGACCATTAACGTGCACCCAGCGATTGGTGAATGGAATTTCTGTTTACATAACTGAACTTGAGATCGTCAATTGTATACTAATTGCTTATTTATTTTTTTGTTTCCTTCCTGGCAGAGCGAAGTCGAGTGTCTTCTGCAGTGTTTGGCAACGAGCAAGGGCAAGGCTATGGAGGTCGGGGAGCTCCTCTGCAACGCCTCCACCAACGTCATGTGTTCCCTCCTCATGTCGGTCCGCTTCCGCCCCAACAATCCCAGCTTCCTTCGCTTCATGGAGCTCCACGACGAGGGCTTCAAGCTCTTCCTCAAGTGCGACATCACCAGCTACATTCCCGTCTGCAAGTACATCCCTTCAGTCAGCGAGAACTTCCAGAAGCTGATCCAAAGTCGCGACGAGTCCGGCGAGATGATCAGGAACATCATCAAAGAACGCCGTGAGACCTTCGACCCCAGCCACACTGTCGATATTCTTGACTGCTACCTACTGGAAGAGTACCGGGCGAAGGAAGAAGGAAGAGTTCTCTTCGAAGGAAAAGACTTCGGTAAGTTTTCAAGAGTTTTAAAGAAACATGATCACCTGTCATCACCTGTCATTTCGTAAATATGAATATCTATCTATCTATCTATCCTCTGTCATGCGAATTATAGTTTACCCTCAGTGCATTGCTTACGCCAAGTGTTTTATACATGGCATCACGTAGGATATTAATGAAGTGAATTTCTTCCCCCAACAGATCGACAGCTTGTGCAAGTGATGACCGACATATTCAGCGCTGGAGAGGAGACTGTCAAGACATGCATGTTGTGGGCGCTGGTGTACCTCCTTCGACACCCGAAAGTCATGCACCGCGTTCAGGATGAACTGGACGCTGTCGTGGGCAGATCTCGCATGCCATCCCTGGATGACCAGCAGCACCTTCCCTACACTGAGGCTACCCTTTGCGAGGTCCTTCGTCGCTCTACTGTGGTGCCTCTAGGAACTTTTCACGCCACCAGCCGGGACACTTCGCTGGGAGGATACACTATCCCAAAAGGTGCCACCGTCATCCCACTCCTGTATGCCTGCCACATGGACCCCAAACTGTGGGAGGATCCCGAGAAGTTTGAGCCAACTAGGTTCATAGACGCGGAGGGCCGCGTAAAGAAACCGGAACAGTTCATACCCTTCGGCGTCGGACGGCGCATGTGTCTCGGCAACGTCCTCGCTCGGAGTGAGCTGTTCCTCTTCTTCACCTCCATCCTCCACGTCTTCAACCTAGCGAGCCCTGCGGGTGAGCCCCTCCCTAGCATGGAAGGAATCCTCGGCACCACATACACACCAAAACCCTTCAAGGTAAGGACCATTTCCAGCTCGTCACTGTGTTATAAATCAAAGAAAAAATACAGACAGGAAATAACTTTTTTCTATGCTGAGCGTGTTACTCTGGCTGATGCTGATGTTTCCCTTTCCTCCACAGCTGTCGTTCATCCCTCGGGAAGTGTCTAAGATTAGCAGCATCGACATGCAGTCCCACGAGTTTAGAGCAGCAGGACTTTGAAGGAGTTGCTTCCCAGTGGCTAATTCCCCGCGGAGTCGGGGGCAAAAACAAGAAATGCCTCTGAAATCTGCTGCCTCTGACAGTTCCTAAGTTGAGTCTCCCAGACCTTCCAGCTCCAGAGATGTCTCGCAAGACATCTCCACAAGACGCGAGACCCACTCAAGGATACAAACGAAGAGAAAAGCAACCTCGACGGAAGTGGAGGCTACAGGAGCGCTGGACGAAGCCAGAAGCAGCGCGCGAATGAGAGCTTTGGTCTGCGAGCCAAGAGGAAGGGGTGGGTGGCATAGGCTGTCGAGACTGGCCTCTCCCCTCCTACACCCAGGAAGTCCCACCAAAGACGTTTTGCCGAGTCCTTCCTAAGATCCGGCGGGTTATCTGTGATATCCTTGTAGTTGTAGGATGATATTTTGTTGTGTATTTAAAGAATATTTGGTCCTTGCCTCTCGCTATAGTCTAGGATAAGCATTTTGTGTAGTGATAGAATCTCAGACATGCTCCAGTAGCCAAGAGACGAGCATGCCTGAGCCAGGGTGAGATTCCCCTTCGTCCCATTCACGTGAATTTAGTCACTGTCACGTGACTCATGACGCTTGAAGCTGTGTATGTACAAAGAGCGCAAGCTGTTGCTGTGGACACTTGGAAAACTTGAGTACTTAAATCCTCAGAATATTAGCCCCCCCCCCTCCTTGAGCGCAGCGGTTATATAGCCCTTGGACATTACGACCCTTCAGTAGGATGGTAAGGGCCCTTATAGCCTCAACGGTCAGGGTACGCCATTGTACCCACTAGGCCTTACCGCCGTGTTCAAGGGCTCGTTCCTCGGTGTTCACACAGGGCGTACCCTCGTACTCAAGGTGGACAAAAGAAGTTATGTGTCGTACGTATACTTGTATTTCCTTACCAGCAACGACAGTCCCGAAGATTCTGTTGCTGGGCCTCTGTAATGTCTGTTCATGCTCAAGACTGTGCTCAAATAATTTGTAAGTAGATTCTTTTTTTTTAATTGTCCCCTCCATCGAGGGGATTATGTCTGTATATATATATATATATATATATATATATATATATATATATATATATATATATACAGGTGTCTCTTTATTATTAAAATAGAGAATTATATACTCTTGTGTTGATCTTATTCCCGTTTCTATCTACATTTCATTTACAAATATGGTGTTTGTTTTGTACAGAAACGATAGCAAGAGCGAAAAATATCTTACGAGCTAAAAAAAAAAAAAATTTAAAACATATGATTCTGTACAGATGAACAATCACCAAAAAGACGTGTATACCTAACTGGGAAAGGTAAAAGAACTTGTTCATAATGAATGCAGTTCACAATTCCAGCCGAGGGTGTGGATTCGCATTCTGTTTGAGACGAAGAAACACAGTAGCTACCTACGCGAGACGCAGTAGCTGCCAACACGAGAAGCAAGCTGTATTCCACACTTCCTCAGGGTCACAGAGAATACCAATTCTTACTTTACATAATGATGGCATCAATCTTAAGAATCCTCTAAGTAACAGTAGCTTCATCCCTAAGTGACTTTTAAGTGGCGTAGTGGTCAGTGTCGCTGACCATGATTCACACGCTGACCTAGTTCAAGTCCTGGGTGCGGCAGGTGTGCGGCTCACAGCTAAAATAGCTGTTCATCATTTCCTCGGGAATGGTCGATAAACGGGTGCCTGTCCTGGCTGTTGTGTGTGTGTGTGTGTGTCTGTCTGTCTGTGGGTGGGTGGTTGGTTGGGTGTGTGTGTGTGTGTGTGTGTGTGTGTGCGTACATAAGAGTAGAGACATAATACACAAACAAATAGTAAACAATTTTTATTCATACAAATACACACACACACACACACACACACACACACACACACGTACACACACACGTACACACACACACACACACACACACACGTACACACACACACACACACACGTACACACACACACACACACACACACACA
>JAYMFT010055125.1:52733-68472 GCA_038088735.1 Panulirus argus | reverse complement strand
AGAGAGAGAGAGAGAGAGAGAGAGAGAGAGAGAGAGAAAGAGAAAGAGAGAGAGAGAGAGAGAGAGAGAGAGAGAGAGATGCACTGCCAAAAACTTCCTCAACATAAATCCTTCACCTTCATTTTTGTCAAACTCAGCCGGGGGAAGATTTCCCTGTGGAGCCGTGACGACCCTGTTCCGTCTTCTTTCACCCTCATGCCTTCTTCCACAAAAATTTTGGAATGTCTGTCAATTCCTCTGCAGCCTAGTGATCTCTTCCGATCAATGTTCACCTTGGCAGGACGTAGGACATTTCTGGTCAACGATCATGGATGGTAACTACCATGATCAATACCCACAGCTGGGTACAGATGGTAGGAACTACCATGATCAATACCCCCCGCTGGGTACAGATGGTAGAAAACTACGATGATCAATAATCACAGCTGAGCACAGATGGCAGGAAACTACTGTGATCAATACCCATAGCTGGGCACAGATGATAGGAAACTATGATGATCAATACCCACAGGTGGGCACAGACGCTAGGAAACTGCTGCGATCAAAACCCCCAGCTGGGCACAGATGGTAGGAAACTGGTATGATCAAAACCCCCAGCTGGGCAAGGATGGTAGGAAACTGGTATGATCAATACCGCCAGCTGGGCAAAGATGGTAGGAAACTGCTATGATCAATACCCCCAGCTGAGCAAAGATGTAAAAAACTTCCATAATCAACACCGCCGGCTGGGTACAGATTGAGGGACTCTTATGATCAACTCCAACTGAGCACAGATGGTAGGAAACTGCTATGATCAATACCCCCAGCTGGACATATATGGTATGTAACTATGATCAATACCCCAGCTGGTATGATATTGCTATGATCAATACCCCCAGCCGGGCAAAGATGGTGGAAAACTGCTATGATCAATACCCCCAGCTGGAGAATGATGGTAGGAAACTGCTATAATCAATACCCCTACCTGGAATGATATTGCTATGATCAATACTCCCTCCTGGGCACAGATGGTAGGAAACTGCTACGATCAATACCCTCGGCTGGGCAAAGATGGTAGGAAACTGCTGTGATCCATGCACACCTGGGCATGATGAAAGACACATCTTTAAAATTAAATGACTGTGAACAACCTGGGTCGAATCTCTCCACTTGGTAAACCACGCATAATATTTTCAAAGAGAAAACATGTCACTCACAAGTAATAACCCACTGACTAACTTCCAAGACTCACAGATGATGATCACACAAAGACTGAGAATCTTAGCTCTATCGTACATCTTATAATTCATATTTGTATACCCAATGACTCATGGTTCTCCAATATTCAAAAAAGCTAAGATTCACAAATATCGGGAACCCAATTTACTTATGTAAATTAACGGAAAATATATGGAGAGGTTAAAGCAATTCAGGGGAAGCTGGGAATGCCTGTGGTCAGCTCTCAAGCTCAGACATTTTCTCCACCGAAAAAAACCAACAACCTTTAATAAATTAAAATCATGTCGCATGGATGGTTAAAACGCATATACTCTAATTTGACGGCCTTTTTTCAGCTTACGAGAAAAAGACCGTTTTGAATTTCATAAACATATCATAATGAGCTGCCCTTTTCTTCAACATACATAAAAACTACAGATTCAGATCCCTTAGGATTATAATGAAATCGACGAACAAGAGTGGCTGCCTCCCCTCAATATGAAACAATTCTGCCGTTAACAGACGAGTGCTTATGGAGGACAGACAGACAACAGAGGGACGAACGTCCACACAAGACAGAAGTACAGACCAACCACCTCAGGATGGAGAGAGCGGACGGATGCACAACCAACAAACACAGGACAAGTAATGCACGGAGCCCATAAACAATACGCAGGACATCCGACGGATAAAAAAAATCTAAATGAGCTGCACACAAGCTCCTTGTGTTGAGGGTCTTCCTCTGCCGCATCAAACTTAAGACCAAACCTCTTAAAGAAAAATATTAGAGATGTCAAAAGGGGGCTTTGTAAGACTCTGTTGTTTTACATCCGCACGAAAAAGCTAAGCTTCCCATCCCTGTGTAGGACTATGCGCTACAGCACAAGAGGTTTTCAGTCTGGGATCCGCAGTGATCCGTTGGGGGGAGGGGGGTTCCGCAAGACTAACTAGGGTTCCGTGGCTCCAAAAAGCTTGAAAACCCCTGCACTACTGTCCACACTCATATTGTGTATTTTTCTCTGCAACTCGTGTAAGCCTTAAAATAATTTCCAAAACAAATTTCTAATATTTCTTTCGAAACTACGGAAGCCTGCCTGGTGACGTTTCAAATGGCAACATTTACTGAAGCGGCAAGAAAATGTTTCACTCGAACGTCTTGGCGATGATGCAACCCGAGAGGAGCCTGGACGCAGGCTTAAAACCTGGGATGTTAAACTGTTAAACAGTCTACCTATCTATCTATCTATCTACATATATATATATATATATATATATATATATAATATACAGCGAGGTCGGGTATATACGTCGTTTAAAAATGGACCTGTCCGGCGCAGAATATAGTGTTACGTATCCCTACCACCCCGGAACCCCCCCACGCAACACGGGAACCTGCCCGCCCAAATTAACCTGAAGAGTCAGGTGACGACCTGACAGCACTTTCGTCCATAATAAAGGCCAGGAAATAAGGCCAGCCAACGCGTGACCTGGGGGAAGGTGAGGGGAGATGTGTGGCAGCCATGGTCCCATAACCACAATACTATCATCACGCCGCAGCAGCCACAGGTCTCCCAAGCACCACACTACAGTACCCATAGGTCCCCCAACTTCACCCTACAGCAGCCACAGGTCCCCAACATCACCCTATAGTACCCACAGGTAACCCAACATCACCCTACAGTACCCACAGGTACCCCATCATCACCCTAGAGTACCCACAGGTCCCCCAACATCACCTTACAGTACCCACAGGCCCCACAACATCACCCTACAGCAGCCACAGGTGCCCCAACATCAACCTACAGTACCTACAGGTCCTCCAATATCACCCTACAGCAGCCACAGGTCCCCCAACATCACCCTACATCAGCTACAGAACTCCCTCACTCACTCCCTCCCTACCTAGTCTTGGTTCCCTATTCGCAGTGTCAGATGAAACTCAAAACCTTACTGCCATGACTGAACAAGGAAGTAGTGGAAGTAAGATGATCATCTCAGCCACAAGACTCATCAAATGGGCCTTGAATCAGTCCAGATTATACATTCTACATCAAAGCTCCATTCATGGCATTCTTCACAAATAATGCCAGGAGAGATACGTTACTTAGAGCTCTCAAGAATAATGACAGCTTGTGGGTGAAGGCTATTTATATACCCATCCCGCAACAATGACACAATAGACTGTGCTATAGATGAGGACCAACAGTCTTAAAGGTAAAGATGCGGTTATCTTGCCAGACAGTCGGGCAGCAGACTTTAAACGTGCAAGAAAACAGTTGTTGACCGTCGAGGATCCGTGCCCGCAGACGCAGACTAAGTGACTGTATTGAGGATATAATATATATATATATATACAGGAAATAACACACGGAAAGATTCATGATACGTCCCACAGTGGTGCTGATACAGTACTAAGAGAAGTGGTCGACGATGTGCTTCTTAAATATCTGAGAGTAAGCAGCACTTCTTGGGGTCTTGAGGAGGGGTAAATATGTCCTCGAGTTCCAAGCACAGATGAGACGCCCCGTGTGTCTGGGGCGACCGTGGCAGCAAGACATGTGGGAGGTTGTCATGTGCTGAAGACGAGGCGGTCTTCCACAGCCTCTTCCTCCATGTTGTAGTGGTCTCCATACTTGTAAAGTGTCAGGTCCGTTAGGCTGATATGCGCATATGTAAGATAAGGAAGTACTCACGTACCATTCGAAATGCGAAGTTTCCAGCGCGTAAAGAACAGTCCGAGATGGATGCCATCGTTGCAGTGATAAGCTCCTTAATGAGACTGTACTCCTTTCTGTGCATTGGCTGATACGACCTTGGTGTTTGTGGTTGCCAGGCAAGCGGTGATTGTTCTGGGTGCTCTGTTTCGCGTGGTTTCAGTCTATATCATATACATTTGCATTAGAGAGCTGTCGAGGTCCAGGCAGGTGAGGCGTGCTTTAGGCTGGAGCGGATGAACTGTTTGTAGGGGTTGCAAAGAGATTTTTTTTTTCTTGTCCAAATCTGGTACAAAAAGCATTCAGTTCGTGTTGCTTTTGTGTTGATGTTTTCGGTGTGATGAGAGAATGTCACGTTTGAATCTTATGCGATGGCTATGATATTTGATGTTTTGTTGCTTACATTTACGGTATATGTGAGCAGGACGACTGAATCATCTAGTGTAAGGGTTGTGGACGTTGTACAATACACGACTCGAGTGTTCGCATTGGTCATTACAGGCACAAATGTCTTTTTTCATCCAAACACGAAGGTATGACTTGAGTATAATGGCGTAACCTTTGACTTGACCCTAAAAAGGTCACGCGAAAGGAGAGGCCACCATAGAGCCTCTCTGAGATGATGCTAGTCTAGGGCCGCTGTGGGAGGGAGGCTGATCCAGAGCTACCGTGGGAGGGAGGCTGTTCCAGAGCTCCCGTGGGAGGGAGGCTGTTCCAGAGCTCCCGTGGGAGGGAGGCTGTTCCACAGCTCCCATCACAGAAGCTCGGCAGCCCACCCTCCTGCCAGCTGCAGCCAGACAGGCGCCACAGCCCGGACTAAAGCGCGGCAAGGGGTAAAGTACTGCTGCTGGGGAGCCAGTCAGGCGCCTCAGGCTCCTCCTGCGGACGCCCGCCTCCTCCTCTCAGCACTCGACCCCTCCAGCTGGTGGTGGTGGTGGTGACGCCCCCTCACCCCGCCGTCGCCTCCCCTACAACTGACGAGGCAGCCGGGGGTTTGCAGGTCTGGGTAGGTCATCATCACCCAACATTCGAGTTTCACTGAAAAAATAATTTCGTGTACGAATATTGAAATCCGGCCTGACAGCTCTGACATCACTGGAATACCGAAAGTGACATCACCACGAGGCCCGAGTGCATTTTTCTTGAAGGGATGCCGTCATATATTTACATATGACAGCGCGTACCGATAAATATCGCAGCTGTTCACATACGTTGCTCTGCAGATGTTCAACTGACACAGGTGAAATGAGCGAGAGCAAGACGGATTCGAGAGAGAGAGAGAGAGAGAGAGAGAGAGAGGAGAGATAAAAGCAAGGACTCTCACGCCACTTCAGAACTCCATCCTCAGACAGCAAAGGTCAAGGAACAACGATATACGTGAAAGAAAAACGATTTTGCGGAGCTTCTTTCACTCGTTACGTCTTGCATCTCTCGGTACCACAGGATGACTTTACCTGAGGCAGCCTACACCTTCCCAAATGTCAACCAACTAAGCTGGCCCTCGTGGGAGTTACGTACATATGCAGTGGATGAAACCAACACCTCAACATGATGCAGTTATATTTCTCTGCAAAGAGCTTGAAATACCGGCATACTAGCAGCTGAACACGTTTCGTAACTTGCCACATGGGCAGTTATAAACATTATCTTTTTAAGATTCATGGACCAGCTTAGCACATTAATTCCGTAGTATTAAGGGCGAGTAGTGACTTACTCAAGGCATGAGAATATTTTTCATATTACGAAAGCCAGTAGGATAAAGCCTGCTGTATTCTCCAACAGTATCAAAAGTGGTCGACTAAATCGTTCCCTTTAGGGCCAAATCTACATTTTAGGGGGCTAAAACCCTAGCGAAATAACCCAAAAAAGCAATTTGTAACTGAAGAGAAATAGTGTTCTGATATACAAATATGCTTCGATTTACCTAATTTTATCTCGAAATGTGTTGAAGGTTTTTGTTACAAGAAATCTAAAAATTCTCCACAAATCCAAGGAATCACATGTGACAAATAGAATATACAACACAGTTGCACGGAAAAAAAAAGCACTACAAATCAGTTTTAAATACGTCAGTAGAAACACGCTTTATCCTAGTATGCTGTTGCTAGATGTATTAAATATTCAATAACAGATATGAAGCTAAAAATAACACCTTCTGGATTAAAACAGAGATGATCATGTGTTATGAATATTACATTGCACTTATTACCACATAAGAGAATATTCATGAACCTATTTTATATGCAAATTGAAAAGGGAGTTCCCCAATCGTCAAGAACAATATAAATTAATACGTGACCCTCAAAGAAATGTAGCATAGTTAGAGCTGTGACGTTCAGCCGGGCAGGAACCCGAGCGGCGTGTCCCCCATCTCGTGGTGCCCGGACAAGGGATTAATCACAAAATGCAACGCAACCACGGCTCTACAAACAAAACTAGAATTCTCCGGCAACCGCAGTTCGTGGATCTAAAAATACACACTTCACCTGATATATTTAATATTTCCATGTCTTAATATCATTACCCAATAATGGGAAAATGACTCTAAAACCAATCTGTGGGTGTGAATGTCTTTTTTCTCCAAGACAGACCGAACATAATTCATTTGGGGTCATTCTGACAATGAACACACCGCAAGAAATGAAATAGCCTCTGGAAACGTGAGTCCAGCCACACAGCTTTCCAATCAAACAATCTAAATTCGCATTTTAAAGAACTTGGATTGCCTTATACGAATTCACGAAATTTTTTTGACATAAGGTCACATCAAAACTACCAAACAGTTGCAGTTACCGTCAGGCATTTCCATAGACTTAGCAGCAACTGATTCACTTTAAGGATTATGGACAGAGGAAATCAAATTCCTCGTCTATATCACAAAAAATATTAAACAAATCAAGTAACTGTATTATTATGTCTCCCTCCATAAACTGAGAGACTTCTTTTTTCCATCCATCGTAGGCAGAGCGTCATTCCCTCAGTTTTGGTCCGATTGACTTAATAGTGTACTAGTTGGACATGAACTCGTGTTCAAGAAACCCACTCGTCTTTTTTACCTCAGTTTATCCTTCAGGGGATTTTATGAGGGTCAGTGGTAAAAAAAAAAAAAAAAAAAGCCAAAATGTCTCGCTAGCCATCAACAGCATTTTTGTAATTTCTTCTTCGTATTTTCATTTTTCTTTTTTCCTTTCAAAGAGTCAAGAACACAATGTCATTCCTTCAATTTGGGTTAATTGTCTTGATGCCTGGTAGATGTATACCCTGGTTCAATACACGCAATTGCCCATTTTCACTTCTATATTTAGGTTTCCCTAAAAATTGGACTATTGTCCATTTACTCATTTAACAGAGACGAAACACATGCCCTATACAATGCACTGGATAACTGTGATCTGAGCCGTTTCTGCCTTTTTGTAGGGATTCATGCTCAGCAAAAAGCCTCTCTTTATAAATAAATATACCGGTATAAATGCTTGCTTTTACCAATACCAGGCCATATTTCAACCAGTGTACGAATAAAAAAGGACACAAAGATGTCGTTTTTAAATGTCCCACACAAAGCACACACCAAATTTATGATTTCACCATTTTTTGGCCATCTATGGTTCAGAGGTCATTCACACATAAAAGTGTGTTTTTGGCATTACTTGACAATTTAGCAACCTTTGCTCATGCAATCTGGCAAAAAGATGTTTTTCCACATGCCTTGCATAATACCAAAGGCAAATCTGACGACCATTTTAAGTTTCCTTTTGTTAAAGGCTGTCTTTAATTTGGCACTTATAAGCAAGATTTCAACCAATGTTTATGAGACACTAGTAACTGTTACATTCTCTTTAATGATATGATGAGTTTCAGCATAAGTACACAACGTGTGTGGTGGCACACACTTTACTGACTCACGAACGGTGGCCTTTCTAATTGTGATTACTTTTGCTTTGAACCAAACGAAAAATGAAGACTCACTAAAACACTACAGCAAAAACTGAAAGGTTTTGAAGAGCAAAAAAAAAATCCTAAATTTATTCTTCTAAATACATTAGGCATGAAAATTTTTATTCTTAATTTACTCATGGTAGTAACTAAATTATAGCAATTTAGTTTTCACACAGCTATCAAAGTATCATAAACTTTTGGCTGTTTTTACATTAAATTACGCAGATGAGCGGGCTGTCTGCATTATAGGTCATAACAAATGTTCGAGGAATTCAGACAACAGATCACTGGGTCCTTACGAACCAAGCTGCTTGTAATATTGCAACAAATCAGAAACTAATAAGGTTGGTAAGAGGAGAAAGACATACGGATGTTTCAGTGTGAAAAACCTGTAAGCCTTCAGTGAATAAGGAAAGCGTGAACGATATCAGTAGAGGATTTGAAACAAACTGTCAAGTCTACTCTTACACGTATGTATGATAGAGTCCAATTTCTGTTAACGGTACATCATTCGAAATCCTGTTGGAAAAAGGGTTTCTTCACCTCAATCGAAGCAAAACGTTTGCCCACGATTTTGTATCTTATTACTATGGGTGAAATCAGACGAATTCATCCTCAAGTAGCTCGTTTGATTGAGGTTTCAATTGAAGCCTTCGATCATTCTGAATACCTGTATTAGATCACCTCATAACTTTCTAAGCTAAATAAAGTCCCTAAATAGGCTCACAAGAGATTTGTTTCTCGAACCGGGAGTCATATTGGCAGCTCGCCTCTGTACTTTCCCTCTACTATCTTTTTTCATGTACATGTACGTATACAATTCAGGAAAAAACAAAGTTTGTTATAACAAAAAAAAAAAAATTGTAAGTTCTTAGGTTCAATCTATGTAAAGATAGGTAGAAAGAAAAAAAAGCCAGGTGAACCTGCTTCTCCGTGTGTTGACCTCTCAAAAAGTTATAACTGCGGAAAAGTGAATATAATGTTATCCATAATTATTGTGTCCAACGTTTGCGCCATATTCTTCAATCATGTATCGCAACGCATGATTCTCTGAAATACGATGACCCACCAGTTTCCTGGTGTTCTTTCAAGCTAACGTAATGAAATTAGACAAGAAGTCCAATACTATGATGGCTGCCACGCATTTAATTTCTTTAATTTCCAGTCAAATTCGTTCCCCGTCCACATAAACAGGGTTTATCATAGCGACAATCACACTGTCTGGAAATTTTATGCAACATTTTGGTAACTTTCAGGAGTAAAATGTCCGGATTGCGAGTGTTATGATTTACACGCAGCACTCGAAACGAATTAACCACATACATATCTAAATATATCATTGTAATATGGCGCCTGACTGGTTGGTTGATTGGTTGGGCATCAGGCCTGTCAACTATTAGGGTTGTTAAAGCCGGCAACATCAAGCTATATCCAACCAGAAACTCTTTAACACTTCCTTAGGATGTTGATCATAATTCTAAGGCCACAGACACCCACACACATTGCATGTGCTCGATGCAGCCTCCAAATAATTCTTGTTCCGAATTAGAATACCGTATTTACATATCAATTATCCATTCTATTGAATAATACACACTAAATCACTTTCGGGAACTCAATTAAAACACGTATTTAAAGTTTATTTTCCAATGAACAGAAAGGCACCCCATTCCCATAAACTTTCATTTCTTTATTCAAAACATATGTTCAAAAAAGGCGAACCATAACTCCCCGTTCCACATCACGAAACTGTATGGCATACCTTCTCCTTCTTTAAAATCTTTACATCGTGTTTTATCATAAGTGGGTCACAAACACATGATGATTATCGCATCGCATATACAACGAATATTTGGCAGGTGCTCAGTATACATACACAGACACACACACCCTTGCAACACGCTGCCAGCGCCTGCCCGGGCGTCATGATGCAGCTGCCAGACAAAGGGAACCCATCATATATACCTGATTAATACATAATGGCGTGAGTGACACAACAGATACAAAGTAAGGTGTGGTATACTCACTGGCTGTGGGGGGCGTGGTGTGTCAGCTGGGTGTGTAGGGCTCCACCAACAGGACATGCTTTGTCTACACAGACATGTAGCAGCACTTCCGTGGCGCGCTTCCCCTCACTTGCAAGTACATGCACTCATCTAACCTGTATGGCACATCCTAGCCACAGCCCACCCCACATGGCACCACCGCCTATCACAGCAGCTTGGGCCCCAAACACTCTCACAAAAACATGGCCTTAGCTTTTCGTCCTCATGTTACACAGGTCGTTGCACACTTAAGACTGACCTAGCTCGTTTTTTTTTTCTTTCTGGCACCGGTATGCAATCAACTGATAAAGATCTACAGGTGTAATATACACCTGCCTTCACCAGTCACATCAAAGGGCGTGAACTATTACTTCTAGGACTGAAAAAGATGAATTCATGGGTCAGAATATAAAAAAAAAAACGACATAGGTGGAACACAGCAACAGGTCTGTCCACTATGATTCCTGATGACAAGTCTTCTCTCATCCCACAGCTTCGAGGAAGTGTGCAAACTCCGTCGGTTCACGTCACTTCGGCAGCACTCTCCCCTCATGTATTAATAGGCGTGAACTCAGGAACACCCGAGGGGCTCGGCTCACAACACTGGTGCAGTCGAGGTACACAAGTGGTAAAGCCCTACACCGCGGGAGGGAAAAGAACGTACAGCCCGCCGTCAAAAATAGTCTGGAGCCGCATTGATGGTGGCGCTGACGGGGCCCTGGCTGCGCTGCCGCCGCTGCCTGGTACACATCGTACCGCACCTCACCTGAACTTACGCCTCACATTTACTTCTTACCGATTCGCAGGCTACAGCAGGACAACCGTGACTTTATAGCTTGGGGGAGGGGCGGAGGGAAGGGGTTAAACCTTCGAAATGAGTACAGCGGTTCGGAGTAATGACGTGAGCGAAAGATGCACTTTACGTACTTCCACGTCTCGACAATCTCCATCTTTATCTGATTTTCCCAATGGAGCAGAACTGTCGATGTTGAAAATACAAATAAGTAAGCGGTGAAATTGTGACGTGTGAATGGGGGAGGAGGAGGGCGGGCGGAGGAGGAGCAGGAGAACCTCCTGTAGGCAAGTGGCGGGGCAGGCCACTCATCTGCACCCCCGAGGCTGGTACAGCAGGCCTTAGTGATCGATATAGTAAGGCAGACAGACGTGGCTAGAATTGATGGGGTGATGGCGGCGTAGAGCGAGTTAGTGGCGTCGGCCTCCGGAGACCCCCACCACCACTCCGCTCTCCCCTCTCTCTATGCCCCCCCCCCCATCCCCGTAACGAGGGCGGTGTCCAGGCCCACCACGGGGGACCTCTCCTGCCGCGTGCATAAGGGGTTTGTGTCCAGGCAGCGAGGTACATTCCAGTCGGTTCTAGGAAGCTCGTGGCAAGGCGCGTGCGCTCGCGAGAGGGGGGACCAACGCCCCGTCGCTGCTGCTGGTGCAAACTCGCTGCAGGCGAGGTAAGAATGGCGCTGCAGTTTGACCCGCCCCTCGAGACCACTACACTCACTCAGGCACTGGACGCAGAGCCACACGCCCTCAAATACACCCTACAACGAGCCCTTGAGTAGAGCCTTACACCCACCCCCTTTCATACAGACCTTCTACACCCAGCCCCACCAACAGTGATGGATAGTCTTATCTTAGGTGTTACCGGACTCTACTTTCGTGAGTTTAAAACCGTGAATGGAAAGTCACCTTCGTCGAGATTATCATCATCGTCGATAGACGAAATAGTACTACAATTTAGTCTAAGGAAATTCTTACTACAAATGAGTCCATCATGTTTCCTCCTACTGATCATAGCGCAGCTTTGAAATTACAATAGCTTCATGAAAGAGGTCACGTGGTTATGTAAAAGCCATGCAGTAATAGAAAAAAAAATTGCATGGGTGCAAATGAAGTCATAATTCGTCTTCATGCTATCTCGTTAAGGCGCAAGAGGTACGTATAGCTATACATATATACATGCGTTCCTCACTATCGGTATAAAGGCCAAGCTGCCGGTATATAAGAAGAGTTCCGGAGGATACACCAAGCTCTGGACACTGCTCATAATTATTTGCGTCTCTCCTGACCTCGGCAAGTTTGTAAAATGCATTACACCGTTTCATTAACCTGTTAGAAGTAAAGTGGAACTTTTTTTTTTTTTCTTCTCCTGCATGTTGACAGGAAATAAGTTCGTATTTACCTGGTGGGAGTTAAAGCGACTCAGTTCCATCAGGAATGGTCTATCTTTCTGTGACGATACGCATATTTGGTGTTCATGTGGATGCACCGTGACAGTAAACACACGTGAATGTGTCATCATAGTGAAATAAAAATAACTGATCAATAAGACGGGAAGGATTTATTTTCATAAAAAATACATAGATTATCGAAATTTCCAATAATATCATGTCTCACAATGTGGACTGTTTATCAAAAAACTGCTATACAGTATATACTAATCTTAAAATATATCACAAGAATTATATATATATATATATATATATATATATATATATATATATATATAAAGAATAAAATGGAGTGTAGCTATTGAAGTCTTCGGTAAAAAAAATTGCTGGTGAGGTCAGGTCATTGGGAGCCTGGGGTGGAGGAGGTTGACCCCAGGTGAACACAGGTGGTGTGACCTGACCCCTCGAGCCTCCCAGGGTCACACACCACCTGCGAAGGGCGCCGCTAAAGTACCGCTACCCTCCCGATCATTCTTAACCCGACATCTCTCGTTGGGAAAGATGTCTTCATGATGTTTAGCGCGTATACGTGCCGGTAGGATGTTGTCAGGATGATGTTCTGTGCAACTGGTAATAGCTGTAGTCATTAGCTCTGGGTGTTGCGGTTAACTCTAGGTGTAGTGGTTAGCTCTAAGTGTAGCGACTAGTTCTGAGTGTAGCGGATAGCTCTGAGTGAAGCAGTTAGCTCTGAGTGTAGCGACTAACTATGAGTGCAGCGGCTGGTTCTGAGTGCAGTAACTTGCTCTGAGTGTAGCAACTACCTCTCGAGGTGTAGCAGCTAAGTGTAGCAAACAAGCCCCGGATGTTGGAAGTAGTTCTGGGTATAGCAGCTAGCTGTGGGTGTAGCGAACATCTCTGGGGGTAGCGAACATCTCTGGGGGTAGCATCTATCTCTGGGTGTAGTGACTAGCACTGGGTGCAGCGGCTTGTTCTGGGTGTAGCGTCTAGCTATGGGTAGAGTGGATAGTAATAAGTGTAGCTACTAGCACTGAGTGTAGCGTCTAGCACTGGGTGTAGTAGCTAGCTCTGTGTGTAGCGACTAGCGCTGCATGTAGTGGCTAGCTTCTGGTGCAGTGGTTAGCTGTGTGTACAACTAACCCTAGGTGTAGCGGCTAGTGCTGTACGCAGCATCTATCTCTGGGTGTAGCAACTAGCTCCTGGGTGTAGTGGCTACGGCTGCGTGTAGCAATTAGTTCTTGGTGTAAAGGCTATCACTGGATTTAGTCGCTTGCACTGTGTTTCAAATTGCTCCGGGTGTAGCAATTAACGCTATCCGTCCCATCTAGCTCTGGGTATAGCGGCTGACGCTATATGTGGCAAAAAAGCTTGAGGACGTAGGAGCTAGCGCTACATGTAGCAACTAGTCTTGAAGTGCAGTTGCTAGCGCTGAATGTAGCAAGTGGGACTTGGGGGTGTAGCGGGCGGCTAGCGATTAGTGTAGCGGGACGAGTCCTCGAGCCAGGTGTGGATGTCGTGACTAGTGTCGGTGAGGGAGTCGGTGGAGGGCAGTTCGGTCAGCGGCGTCATCTCAGGCCGGCCGTTGGGTACGTAACCGTTCTCCCGGTAGGCCAGGTTGTCCCGGTAGGCTCCCCGGCTTTCCCGGTAGGCCAAGTCTAGCCGCTCCCGCCCCTCGTAGCCTGCTGGGTGGGGGAGACGGCATGGACTTTAGGATATCACCTCAACAAATACTTAAAAAACACTTAAAATCTCAGGTGACGGCAGTTCCTAAGACAAGACTAATTTCCTGCAGATATTCGGACATAAATCAGTGTCCTCCAGCGTCATTAAGACATACTAAAGTGGTCTACAGGAAGCTAAGACTTGCTCTAGTGGTCTAAGACTTACTCTAGTGGTCTTGAGGGACCTAAGACTTACTGACTGATATTACTTAAGTCCTTTGAAGAAAGTTATGGGAATCAGCAAGCCAATTTCTATAAAAAAAGGCCTATATTAATCTAGAAACTTGTATTCATACAAGAAATCTGCATAAAACTAGTTTTTCATACGAAACTAAAGACTGACACTAGGTTTCTGGTGACTGCAACACAATAAAGACTGCTTGGGGAAGGTCAAACCTACACCAGTAGTCTACAGGTTAACTAAGAATAAACCTAAGTAGTTTACAGGAAACTGACTTCCTCAGGAAGTTCGCAAAATCAAGACTGAGTATAGTTTACATTAAAGTAAGACTAACATTAGCAATCTGCAAGAGAGTAAAACTTGGTATATTAATTCATGGAAAAGTCTGATTAGTCTACAAGGAAATGAGACTTGTACTTCTACTGACTTACTAACAGAACTACGACTTACGACCTACACCGATAGCTTGAGGAAAGTACGACTTACACTAGTTTACATGGCACTTTACATGGTAGTTTACAAGAAACCAAGACTTACGCCACCAGGCTGCATAAAACTTAAGGCTTACACAAATAGTTTACAAGAGTGCACGGGGTAAACAACTTACGCTAACGGTTTACGGGAAACCACACAAGCAGTTTACAAGAGAGTAAGTTATTCTAGAAATGTACATCAAATTACAACCAATAGTACTCTACAGACAACTAGGACTCCTGCTAATAGTCTACAGTAAGAAAGGACTCACAGTAGTGGTCTACAGTAAACTACAACTCCCAATAACACTTTACAGTAAACTGAGAGTCCAACTTTCAGTGCACATTAAACTATGACTCCCATCAGAAGTCTACAGTACACTTAAGCTCCCACTAGTAGTCTACAGTAAAGTAAGACTTATCAGCAGTCTACAGCAAACTAAGGGATCCACTAGAAGTCTAAGATAAACTAAGACAACAACCAGTAGTCTACAGTAAACTAAAACACCCACCAGTAGTCTAAACTAAGACACCCATAAGTAGTCTACAGTAAACTAAATTTCCCATCATGGCCTATAGTAAACTAAGACTCCCACTAGTCGTCTCCAGTAAACTAAGACACCCACCAGAAAACCTACAGTAAACTAAAATTTCCACTAGTAGTCTACAGAAAACTAAGCTCCCCACTAGTAGTATACAACAAACTAAGACCACCCACTTGTAGTCAACAGTAAACTAAGGCCCCACTAATAGTCTACTGTAAACTAAGACCCCACTAATTGTCTACAGTAAACAAAAAAACCCGCTAGTAGTCTACAGAAAACTAAGACCCTACTAGTAGTCTACCGAGTACTAAGACCTCCCATTAGTAGTCTACGGTAAACTAAGACCCCCACTAGTAGTCTACAGTAAACTACTGCCCCCCTAGAGTACATTAAGGTGGGAGAGGAGTAAAACTCACGAGGAGCGGAGGTAGGTAGGATGGTGTAGCCCAAGCGGGTGTGCTTTGCGCCCATGCCCAGGCCGGCCACACCCGCCAGCGAGGACGCCAGGCCGCCCGTACACCCGACGCCGCCCGCGCTGCTCCCACTCCCACCGTGGCCGCCACCCAGCCCCCCGCCGCCGCCGCCTCCTCCGCCTCCGCCCCCCCCACCCCCCCCCCCCCCCCCCGCCCCTCAGTTGGACCATCCCCCCCCCCCCACATACACAGAGGCCCCTCTTAAACACACACACACACACACACACACACACACACACACACACACACACAC